>BHFT01029438.1:0-34858 GCA_004320025.1 Laticauda laticaudata
ATATGGAATGGTATATAAAAATGAGCATGAATTTGAATTGGTGTCTGTACAAAGAGATGTAACCTGGGATCAGGCTCTTCAGAAAAGAGGTTTTATGTTTTTCATGTTCTGTGTTGTGTTTGTTTATGTTTGTTTCTAAAAATCAATAAATTTTTTTATTAAGGGAGCCAATTTTTCCAGATCTGGTTTGTGGATTGATCAGCATCAAGTTGTCTGGTATATCTCCAAAGTGAATCAGAATAGGACCTCTGGGGTGGGCTTTTAAATTGGACAATCTGTACACCGTAGTAAGCATTTAAGATTTATTTTATTTTATTTTTTTATTTGTCAATTGCTTACAAGATAATAGGTATAAGTAAAAACATAGTAATGAATACATGGATACATATAAGAAAAATAAAAGAAATAATAGAACAGGGATGGTAGGCACATTGGTGCGCTTATGCATGCCCCCACAGACCTCTTAGGAAAGGGGTGAGGTCAATATGAGACAGTCTAAGGTTAAAGTTTTTGGGGTTTGGGGAAGAAACCACAGAGTCAGGTAGAATATTACAGACATTGACCACTCTGTTGCTGAAGTCGTATTTCCTGCAATCAAGTTTGTTGCAGGAAATACAGGAAATTCAAGGTTTGTAACCTTGAATTTGTATCTATTGTTTGCTCTTGTGTTGTTATGGTTGAAGCTGAAGTATTCACTGACAGGTAGGACATTGCAATGTATGATTTTATATACTATACTTAGATTGGACCGAAGGCGGCATAGTTCTAGTTTTCTTGGTCTAGAATTTCGACCTGGTGACATAAGGTATTCTGCAACGAGTAGAGGAGTGGAGAACTATGTAGATTGCGTCTATTGCTTTGCCCTGATCGAGTTGTGTAGTCCATATGTTTTTGTAGTGTAAGAGTTGCAGATTACAGGATAGTTTTCTCCTAAAAAGCACAATTTAGTCATTGTTATAAAGAGAGATGTATTTCATAGTCTGGCATTTCAGATTTAACATTTATGCAGTGGGCTTGATTTGCAAAGATATAGATGCATCAAAGAAAAGAAAAAAACTAATAGAAAACCAAATAGCATTGCCAACAAGGGTAAACAAGAGAGAGAGATTGCTCGTGGCTCATACTGATATTCTAACTTGTTTCGTAAGGATGTTTCTGGTTGAATGTTAACACAAAGGAAACCTTCTCTCTCCCCCCCCACTCCAGAAATAAGGCCCCATTCTCCTGGCCTTCTGGAAAGGGGTGAAAACGGCTCTGTGGCCTTGCTTGGGGAGCAGAGAGGAGAATGCAGTCATGGAGCTGGTTAGTACCATAAAAGCTCTTCCTT
Organism: Laticauda laticaudata; assembly: GCA_004320025.1. NCBI lineage: Eukaryota > Metazoa > Chordata > Lepidosauria > Squamata > Elapidae > Laticauda > Laticauda laticaudata. The sequence continues at coordinate 1,328 of BHFT01029438.1, forward strand.
TGCCTTTTAATTAATTTTTAACATTGTTCTTAATCACCTCTTTTTAAAGTTTGACTTTTTAAACTTTCTTTTTATGTTTTAATATTTTATTGTACACTCCCTCTATGAGGTAAATGGGCAGTTTTAAAATCGGATAAATCAATAAATCTTTATTTATTTGTATGTAATATTTCTTAACTGCCCATTTCCCCTTAATAACTGAAGGGAAAGCTATAGAAGGAAAAGATGCAATGATCCTGAAGTTTAGTTTTTTAAAAAAGTGAAGACATTTTATCAACGTTCAGAGTCACAGATGGTGATTCTCAACATCCCGATTATAAAATTGCAATGCCTGGGTCAATGCCTCCCTGGCACTTTGTTGCTTCTGTAAGCAAATGGTCATTGTGAGCATACTGCATAGTTTAGCTTCCATTCTGTATGAAATAATCCACTTTGCAGTGTCTAGAATCTGTTTATAACTTTTGCCTCTTTTATTTTTCCCCAGTTTCATTGTAACCATAGTTTATGTTGATGAGTTTCTGTGTCTGTCTGTGTACATCTTGTAAAACATAAAACATGTTGCAACAACTTATATATACATCAAATACCATGAAGAATATTCTTGCTCAAAAGTACACTGGTTGTGTAAATCATACTACTCTATAATAAAACAGGTGATACGTTGGGTGGCAAAATGATCATCACCATTCATTTCCAAAGGGTATAATGAAAAATATGGGGTTGTGGAAAGTTTCTATCACGAAAGTGCATTCTCACAGAAAGCTGAGAAATAGCATATTTCTTTGAGGAAATTTAGGAATCTACTATGTATTAGCAAACAGTGAAATATAGCCATTTGCCTCTTATAAAGATGAGAATTCCATTTCAAACTGGAAAATTGAAGTAATCTAAGATCCAATTCCCATAAAGTAGTTTTTTAAATAACTTTTATTTCAATTCCCTAATAATTTTATCACCCAATTCTCTACTATCTCAGTTTGATAACCTAGCTAAATTGTTACCTGCTGATTCCCTTATATGAGATACTCTATAGATCAGAACATATATCCTCAAAGAGTGATTTTTTTTCTTTTTTAAGCAAGTCATGTAGATGGTCCCAGTATCTTATACATTTTGTGCATCCAAGCAAATACTTAGTATATATTTTCTTAGTGTTTTATGCTACTATTCTCTTTAATTCCAATTAATATTCTATAAAATTTGAGATACTTTTGAATAAACTATAAGCAATAAGCTTTAGTATCCATATATTACAAGCATGATAAATGTGCTCCTTAATTTTATTTTCCAAGCATAGTTATTGGGTATTTGCATAACACATGAACTCTTCTCATAAAACACTGTCAGTTAAGCAAAACCAGATAATATTTATACCTTCCCTCTTGTTAGCATGAAAATTTTATGAGCTTGAGCAAGGTGGATTTGATCATCTGAATGGAGAACTAAAACCTCCACTACTATTCAAAATAGGTCAGATGAAAATAAGAAGATGGTGTGTTGGTTTTATTCTTTCTTTCTTTCTTTCTTTCTTTCTTTCTTTCTTTCTTTCTTTCTTTCTTTCTTTCTTTCTTTCTTTCTTTCTTTCTTTCTGTCAGGCGGAGCTCCATTCAAAATCCAGGAAAGAAATACTTAGACTCTTTAGTTTAGAGAAAAGATATCTTTTACTGAAAGTGAAGTGGTAGCAACCAAAGAATTCTGAATCTGAGAAATTAGGCGCGCAATTCACATATAGAAAGTGATGGAAATGTTCCCACCCCCAATAGTTCAAATGACACTTCCAATTAGAAGTTGTGGATATGATCATGTGGGCATCTTCAGGTGATGATGAGGCCTCTGTCCGTTGACCTTGGCATATTTTGATAACGGGTTGCAGTTGCGCAGAGAGAAGAAAGCTAAGCGAGAAATAGAAACCTAACTCTAGCTTATGCTCCCCCCTCCCATTTATACAACAGATGAATGTAACACCTCCAGCTCACTTCCCCAACTTATTCCAATCTCCCCTCCCCCCCCCCCCGTTACTTATGGCAGTCAAAAAGATGCAAAGCAATAGCAGAAGATCTTGAAGGCTGACACTTTCTTTCTTTCTTGTTCCTTCCTTCCTTCATTCCTTCCTTTCTTTCTTTTGCTTTTCTTTCCCCCTCCCTTTCATCTTTCATTATCTATTATTTATGTAGATTGCACAGTGGCTTAGTAGTTAAAGCCAGGCAGAGGTGGGTATTCAGCAGGTTCTGACCAGTTCTGGAGAACTGGTCATGGAAATTTTGAGTAGTTTGGAGAACCGGCAAATGCCCCCTCTGACTGGCCCTCCCCCATCTATTCTCTGCCTCTCAAGTCCCAGCTGATCATCTGGGTCTTCTTTTGTTGCCCTGCATAGGAGAACAGAGCTGGAAATCAAGTTAATGGGGTGGAGGAGAATGGGGATTTTGCAGTATCCTTCCCCTGGAGTGGGATGGGAATGGAGATTTTACATTATCCTTCCCCTGCCATGCCCACCAAGCCACGCCCACAGAACTGGTAGTAAACAATTTTGAATCCCACCAATGAAGCCAGCAGTCCAGGTTCAAGATCCAAGCACCATGTGATGGGGTGAGCTCCATCCTCACCCTAGTTTATGCCAACCTGGCAGTTTGAAAGCATGCAAATGCAAGTAGATAAATAGGTACCACTTCAATGGGAAGGTAATAGTGCTCTGTTATGACATGCTGGCCACATGATTGTGAAAATGTCTTCAGACAGCACTGGCTCAATGGACTTGAAACGGAGATGAACACTGTTCCCTAGAACTGACAATAACTAGCAGAGTAAAATCTGTAAAGACTCCTTTACCTCCTTTCTCTATGTCTGTCTCTGTCTGTCTGTCTGTCTGTCTGTCTGTCTATCTATCTATCTATCTATCTATCTATCTATCTATCTATCTATCTATCATCTATCTATCTATCATCATCAACATCATCATCAACATCTGTCTCATAGATTATAACTGGCAAAAGAGTTAAACTCCATATTCCCTCCTTGTATCCCGCCCCCAATGCTTACCTCGATTATTATTCAATTTCTTAATTTTATTGATTGCCAGCATAGTTCTATATTTCCTTAGGTGCTCATCATGCTTAATGGCAAATGGCCTATTCACATGCAGCTAGCTGAATGAGTCTTTAGACTTCAATTGCTGCTAGGATGATCCTTTTAGGAGTCAAGGAAAAGAGCAAAATAGCAGAGTAGAAGTAAGTATAATAAGAATGACATCAACATGGTTTCAGGATTGACCCCCTCCACAGAATTCAGCAAGTCCATCCAGAAGAATCCATCTGGTCTAGACTGTGATCTTGGACATAGTTTTGATCTTAGTTTTATTTTGTTTGTTTTTTTATTTTTTCATTTTATTTTACTGGTTTTGTTCCTTTTCTCCCCTACCCACCTTTCTGTCGAGTAGATAAATAGGTACTATAAATAGGTATTAAGTTACTAATTTCTATCCCAAGAGGATGTAATTATATGGCTGTATTTCAGAGCCAAATAGATTGATAGAAGAACAAAGATGAAACTATGTAACGGATAAGATCTAATAGAAAACTTGTCTCTATAATGGGCTCACCCTAAAAATAATTCCTTCTATTTGTTCCTATATTTCTTGAAAATATGAAAAAAAAATTGTCTACAGACCATAAAAAACTAAAGTTCGTCATAAAGAACTAAGCCAATTAGACAATAGCCTCTACTATTGGATCATGATGCTTTCAAAAATAGACTGACTGACTGACAGACAGATAGACAGACAGGCCACTTTATTTCAGCCATTGGCCAATAAAACTATGTTCAATAAAATGAATAACACAAAACTATTCCCTAACAAAAAAAATGTTAGCAATCATCTGTGGGCTTCTTGGCCTTTGAGCTAGGATCAAATGTAATTCAAAAATATAAATTGAATATAATTCTTTCTATGCCTATAATTGACAGCATTTCTTTCTGTTGTAATGTTCTGGGAAACAATTTAACACGAGAAGAAATTTAGAGAAAAATTGGAGCCACAGCCAAACCTCTTATCTCAGTGGGAAAGGCCTAGTTCAGATTTAAGGCCTATTTACAAACAGTGTTTAAAATGCAGTAGAATAAAATTGTCCCACATATATGGCTAATTTATCTTCTTAGTGCTTCCAAACACAATGGATAAATCTTCAAACTGTATGAAGCAAGATTTCAATTTTGAAGGGAAAACTGAACTGACGTGTGAGGGGGAAAAACTATTCTAACTCTTTTTGCTGGCCTGCCTTTCTACTGTTTACAAGTTAACTATCTTTGCTGCTTTGTGATATGAAACTCCATTGCCCTCCCTAGGCCTTGTGTATGTATGACAGATAAAATTCAAATGTTCTCATGCTGTTTTTCCTTTATTTTTCACACCCCCACAGGTTTGGTTGAAATATAAATTTATGAAAAAAGCTACCTTTTTTCTCACAAATAGCACATACAAATATTTTTAAAAAATATAAGATTGGTGATAGATTCTCTGGAACATAAACATAGAATAACATTACTATTTGTCTATCAGAGACCTTAATGGTACCCCATATACAATTAGCCTGCATTAATTCCAATCACTGTTTTCATGAGATTTAAGAAACCTAGACAGGGCTTTATTTGGAGGCTTAGAGCAGGGGTTTCCAACCTTGGCAACTTTAACACTTGGGGACTTCAACTTCTGGCTTAAGAGGATTTTATTCAGAAATTCAGTCTAGATTTTCCAGTAGGAAGCCTTCATTGTAACAATATTGAAGGTACTTTTAAAAGGAACACTCCGTGTTATATATTTATTTGTAAGTAAATCTCATTGACTTTGATGTATGTTCTTCTTCTCAATATTGCAATTAGAAACCCATACGGTATGATTAGATTGAATCAATGATTTGCAATAAAAGAAGTAGCTCTTTCCACTAAATGTACAATCTACTAGTGATATATTGCATATCAATATATTGGGATGTGTTGTGTTCTTGTTCAATAGTATAGTGGAAATTTTTATGGGTAATGGAGAACCAATGGAATTTTGGACAGAGCCTTGTTGAAATTATCCAGTATGGTGGGAATTGTCCATAGAATCCATATTTAGAAGAATATACATTCATGAAGAGAAACAAGCGAATTCAGACTATCTAGATTCTAGAGAGAGGAGGAAGTATTCAGTTTGGTAGGATGAGGGTTGAAGAAAAAAGTCTAGGTTTTTTAGTTGGGAAAAGCAGAGCAGAGGCAAAGAGTTCTTTGCTTGTTATAAATATTCTTGAGACTCCTAGCGGTCATTAATATAAAAAAATGAAAGGAACTGTTAATTTTAGAAGTATCTTTCAGAGATTGCATGTTTCAATGTTTTCATGTTCATATTTTTTTAACAAATATATGCATCCAGGTATTTTAAAATCTAGCATGTGGAGTTAAAGAAGAAATATTTGCTAGTTAGCAATATAAAAAATTGATACAGATAGATGGTACAAATAATATAGACAGATATATGTCATGGTGGGCTCACATTCAGAGGAGGAGACCAACAATGAATAGCCAGCTCTAGAAAAACCAGATGGACTGACAGACACTGAGCAGTCAGCTTGCTTTCTTGGAAACCTCATTTATTGCAGCTAATTCTTTGTGTGCTTGTGTGTGCTTGGCCTGGGATAGGATGAAATAGATAAGTTACTGACAATGTGTAAAAAGCTCACATATAGAATGCCTAGGAAATCCATAGAATGCATGGCATTTTAGACAAAGTATGAAATGTCTGTTTTATTTTAATATGCTACATATTTTCCCTAGGCATTGTACTGTATATAATACTCAGGCATTATGTAGAATGACAAGGCTGTCATTAAAAGAGAGTCATGGAAAGTACAGAATTTTCTTACTGAGAAAAAAACAGTAAAATAAAATTAAAAAAAACAGTATTGACTTGTTGCAACAAGGAAGGCTAGAATGGAAATAATCATTTATTAATAATAATAACCTCCAATGAGGCATTACCTTGACATGGTTGTGGGGATCATGTGTGCTGAAGAGGATGAGGGCTATGCCAGAAGTTCAACAATACAGGATAGAAGAGTATTAAATATAGAGGAGCTAGATAAAGAGTATCTCTCCCATAAACAATCTAGTGAGAAATAATTGTTGGGAAATCCATAGTGGATGAGTCAGTACTACAGATGAACATGCCATCCAAATCTCAAGTTGTGTTCTTCTATTTCTCTCCAGCACCCACTCTTTCATCCAAATCAAACAGCAAGGTGCAAAATATAATTTCAAATCAGGTAAGCCCAACTTCCTCTTTCCTTTGTATCTTGTAATGCCTTCTGTTTAACTTGAGTTTTTCCCCCGCCATACAAATTCAGATATATTCTTCTGCCACTGTTTTAAGTGGTGCATCAGTTGTCAAAATAGATACTGTCTAATACAAAAACATAATTTTTATCACAGAAATTATCTTCACCAATGACAGTTATAATTTGTCCCATCTTAGCATATCCTTTTTTTAACTTTATCCCAGTCTTAACATAGTTATTTTGAAGTAACATACAATTTATATAGTATTTATCACAGTGATACCCAGATATTTAACTTCTTCACAATCTTAGAACCTGTTTTAATAATTAATTCTGTTTGATAGTCTATTTTCACATTTTAACATCTTTGTCTTCTGTTTATTATTCCACAGAACTGCTTATGTATCAATTTTTTAGTCTTCCATTAATACTTCAATTCCCTTTAAAGGATCTTCCAGAACCAAAGCTAAGTCATCTGCAAAAGCTCTTAACTTGTAAATTTCTGTTTTAATCTTACTCCCACAATCCTGTCTTCTTGCCTTAGATCTCTGTACAATATTTCCAGACCCAAAATAGACAAGAGAGCAAACAGTGGTCATCCCTGTCTTGAACCTTTTGGTAACACAGATGATTTTGTCAGATCTCCATTAGCAATTATTTATGCATTCTATGAAGCGTATTTCAATTTTATCCATTTTATAAAGTTCTCTCCAAAGTTGTATGTTCCAAAACTTTGAAGAAGAAAGTCCAGTTCAAATGTCAAAGATTTCTGCATCTAAGAAAAACTGTGTCTTAATTTTCATTGCTTCAAATACTCCAAAATGCCCAACATATTTGTAACACTATTCTTCAACTATCTTTTCAGTAATCCTCATGATCCTCATGAACATTGATCCTCATGAATAAATTCTTGCAAAATGATTTTCACTGAAAATCATTGCGAATAATCTGTAATCATTATTCAGTAATAAGATTGGCCTTTTGTTGTTGTTAAAGTCAAATGTTGTCCCTCTTTGGGTATAAACACTACACTGATCTCTTCTCAACCCCCTGGCACTTTTGTTTCTGGTAGGATAATGTTCATTGTGTTTGTAAAGATTATAAAAGTTCATCCTCAGAATATTTATAACAAGACCCTGATCATTCATGTGGTTCAGGCAGTTTTCTTAGTTTATTTTTTTTTAATAGCCTCAGAAACCTCCCTTATTGTTAAAGGTCTGTCCACAATCTGTCTCTGAATAGAGGGGCTCTACTCCACAAACTGGACAATAATTCCTTGAGGGAAAGGTCTTAGATGATCTCTGATGGGAGAAGGACAGGAGTAGTGCAACTATCCTCGCTCTTCTTGACTTGTTAGTGGCCTCTGGACTGGTTTCAGGAGTGCGGGTGGATGCCACTGTGTGATGCTGGTTTTCCTTCTTCTCAGGTCAATTCCAGTCAGTGTAGATTAAGCGGTAGAGAACCAACCTACTTCCTCTACTTTATGAGGTGCCCCAGAGCTCAATTTTCTTTTTTCACCTATTTAACAGTTATTGAGGCAGAGGGTGAGGTGAACCAACAATTTGGGGTGAGACTGATGATACCCAGCTTTATATATCTACAACCCAGGATGCCTGAGTGATACTGTGGATGTCTTGTCCCATCCCTAGAGACTATAAGGGTCTAGATGGGATGATGCAATAGTCTTCAACTCAACCCAAGCAAGACAGAGTATTGTTTATGGGTATTTTAGCTTTCTGGGATAAGATTAGTCCACCACTACCCTGGACAGAGTCGCAGTGACCAGGTCATCTGGCACATAATCTGTGGCCAGGAGGGTCTTCACATACCTTAGGGTTCTTCTCTAGTTATGCCTGATCCTTGATCAGGAGTCTTTGCTTGCAATCGCTCATATCCTTTTGCTTGGATTACTTCAACTTTTTCTACATGGTGCTACCCCTGAAGAGTATCAGGAAGCTGCAATAGTTGGAGAATATGATTGCATGGGCAGTAAAATGTGTTGGATAATTGACACATATAACACTATTGCTAAGCAACACTATTGCTAAGACACATATAACACTATTGCACATATAACACTGATACTTTTGAATGCAATTCAGGATGCTGGCTATCATCATGAAAGCCCTGAATCACTTGGAGATGAGTTACCTGACAGTGTGTCTTCTTCCAGTTGTTGTTTTTTTTGCCCATCCAATTCAGTCTGGCAGGTTGAGTCCCATCAGCAAGAAATGTCAGATAGCGAGGACCAGGTGTATCTTCTGTGCCGTAGCCCCTGCCCTCTGAAATATTGTCCCTTCAGTATTGATGATCCTGACCCTATTAGCCTTGATCATATTACAGCTGATCAAAATGGGGAATCTGGAGAATGAGACCTGTCACTACTGCTAATGTTTAATGCTGGAAATAATTTAAATGTACAGCAATGGGGGACAAAACAGAAAAAGTCAGAGCTGCCTCAGATCAAGAGAGGAGATACTCATTTGAGAGTGTCTCAAATGTTGGGATTAGAGTGTCAGCCTATGCATAGAACAGCTCTCTATCTTCCACCAACAGAAATTGTGGTCATGGTTATTACAATAGGAAACGTAAAGAATAATAAATCTGGGTTGTAAGGAAGAAGTTGCTGAAAAAAAAATATTCCCCAGGAAATCTCTCCAGTACAATGAGGGTTGGTGTTCCTCCCTTCCATCCCTCCCCCCCTCTCTTTTTCCCTCCCTCTCTCACCATTTTAAGCCTTTAAGAGACACACAAGCCTAGGAGAAAGACATTAATGTATTTGAAAGAGGAAGGCCCAGAATTTTCAGTCCCACATGGGTTTTTAAAACTGAAAAGGGTATATTAAACTATTTCTTTTAATAAACAGAGCATATTGTGCTGCCTGGTTTGGGTATTTTGGTGGTAAAATCTTGTGGTACTCCTGGGACTGTAAAATGAGGTAGATTATGAGTTGCACACCCGTAGTCTAGCACTTAGGAACAGATAACATGGATTCATTACATCTATCAAATTTCTGCCAGACACAGAATAGTTTAAAGTCAGAGGATCTCTGCCAAAATAAAGACATCATCTCCAGTTGCAAATGTGAGCTCCCTGCAGAGCATTCTGTTTTATGCAATGCCACAAATTTATCACTTCTGATCCTTAAAACACTTTTCCAAACCCCATACAGCAGTAGTTTTTTCTTGAAACAATCATAATGGTTTTGAACTGGCTGTAAGCAGTATCCAATCACTGCTAAAAAAATATTCTCAACTTTAATTATCTTCTTTTAAATCTTAGAATACATTCTGTATGACAGAGATGAATTCATATTTGCACTTTGGTGTTTTATATAGAGAGACAATGAAATTTAGAATTTGGCAAACTTTAAGACAGCTTTTCAGCATTATACTTTGTTTAAATCTTTTGTAGCGTGTCACCATTATTTTATAGCCACATTTGCTTGGGGATACACATACACACACACACACACACACACACACACATCTTTCTTATAGATCGTTGAACAGTTTTGTAAATTTGCTATTGGCTAATTTTGGCAGTGGTGCAGCTTGATAATTAATAAGTATGTTATCTCTTGCCAGCTCATGAGAGCCAAGTGTAAACCCACTTTAGCTTTCTCTAATCCCATCAACCCAGCCTATAGGAGGGGTCAGAGGTCAGTAACTGCTTCTAAAAACACTATTCAATTGAATTCAAACACGTTGTTACCTACTAAGCAGCTGCTGCCAAACAATCCAGAATCTGTGCTCATGCCTATTTGTGAAGGCCTCTTATTGCAAGAAAAGTACGGATCTGAAGGGAGCCCCTCATTCATCGCTAAGACTGGAGGATCGACTGAGATCAAGTCAGCGCTCTCCTCTCTTCCATTTAAAAAGTATATGTTTTGAGGCCAGCTAACTAGCCCTGGGGGAATAATGATTGGATGTTTTCACAGACAAACTGCTGAATAGAAGAGTTGAACCTCCCATAGCCAAACCACATTAATTGCCATAGGATCCAGAGAAATGATGCAAAGAAAATGTTTACATTTCTGAGGATCAGCCACAAAGGATCATGAATATGTCCAAGTGTGACTTGGCAAACTGTAAATCCAATGGGATCCAGAGCTCCGTAGAATAACTGTACAAAGAGTTAAAATTGACTTCACTGCTTGGGGCTCAGTCTGCTTGAGAGATTTAGATGTGGTTTGGCTAGTAGCACCATAGTAGTAAATAATAGTTAAAATGGGAAGGTTAAAAAAAATTAAATTCTGTCATAAAGTTCTAGTACTTGGGTAGGAGACTCTGTGGCAACTCCAGGTGCATAGGCTAGAGAGGGAGGTTAAAGCAAATCCTTGAAGGCAACAGAAAACCACTTTTGAAATCATGCCCAGAAAATTACATGGAATTGGACTGGACTTGGATACAAAACATATTCAAATAACAAGGGGTGGAGAAATTCTTGGGAAGATTATGAAGTGGGGGTCGGTTTAAAATGGTTATGCTGACTGAGAATGCTGGGGATTGTATAGTAGTTGCAGTGCAGTTACGCAGACCTAGATGTATACATGAGTCATATCTCTTGTGGGAGCTACGTTGGCTGCCAATTTACTTCTGGGTCCAATTCAAAGCACTGATTGTTCCCTTCAAAGGCCTCCATGGCTTGGGATCTGGTTAATCGAAGAACTGTCTTTTCTTAGTCACAACTACCTGACTCACCAGGGAGGGAATGCTATGGATCCTCTCTCCTAAGAAGATCCATTAGTGGGGTCAACTAGAAGGGCCTTCTCCATGGTGGCTCCCTCCTGGGGGAACATCATTCCCACAGAGATAAGATTGGCTGTCAGCTTGATATTCTTTCACAAGGCCTTTAGGCCTGATTTTGCCAACAGTTCTGGGGACCCAGAGTGGGGTGGAGCACATCAAATGGCTATTTGATGGCTGGGGACTGGAGCATTATTGGTTTTTTATTACTTTTCTATTGAGTTTTTATCCTTGTCAGATTCCAGGAGTCACTGAGAGTCAGTTGGGCAGCTATATAAATGCTCTTCAATAAAAATAAAAATTTTGGGAGAGAGTGGCAGAGTAAGGAAATATGACTGTGACGATGTTACTACCTATGTGAGGATTGGCTACTTGAGAAAATCAGGTTACTGAGAGAGTGGAAATTCAGCCTAAAAGTAGCTTGGTTTCTGGAAATGAAAAGGAAGCATTTAAAGGGACCAGAGGCCCAGATGGGTTGAAAGCTCTTAAGATCGACTTATAGCTGTATTCCAAAGAATATGCTTTAACTAGTGTCTTGTAATTGATACATTTCATGTTGCCTTTTATCTATATGGCTGCCTTGTGGGCTGCCTGCAGCATTTCTTTTTAGTGTAAAAGTGGAATATAACCTGAATACTTGAACCAGAGTGAATCCCTGATATTTATTGCCAGGTAACATGATCAAGATTAGACTGTAAGCAATTTGCTGCAATTTACATTCTAGAATTGTAGGGGTTAGCTGTACATACAAACTGGTAAGATAAATGTTCTTTGTACGTTTCTACATTAATCTAGGAGTACTCCTTTTTATATATTTGTATTTGGGTTGTACACTGTTGTACACAGTTGTACACTGGGATAGAAAGAGAATTGAGGGGTTGGTTTCCGTTAACTACTCACTTATGTTACTTCCTACCACTCATTTCTCATTTCAAGTACCACTTTTCCTTAATCGTATTTTATTAATTCATATCATTCTGCTTCCTATCAGTCTGCCTGCATGTAATAAAAATTGAACATCTATTTTAGCAATTTGAAGGATTTGAATCACTATATGGTTTGAAAGATAAAGGATTTAATACCAAGGATATTAAAAATAGTTAAAAGAATGAATAATATCCCATTTCCTTGGAATGCAACTCATTTGGCCTGAAATAAGATAATGGATTATATCATAATCCAGTTTTATTATCCCCATCTTTAGAAAAATTGGCCTTATGTCAGTCATAGTCAGTTTTCTATATACACATAATGTATAGACTTTGCTTTAAAAATATGTTGCTATATTTTATTCTGATACAATGTGTCATATATTATACGCAAAGAATTAATGCTTCAGGAAAATACATTTCTCAGTGAATGATCATTTCATATTTTTATAATCTTAAAATTTCCAAATCTGGAAGAGCATTGTCAAGAATTTAAAAAGTTAATATCTGACCATGCTCGTAATTTTTCTAATTCTCTTTATATACAAATAATTTTCTTTCAGGGAATCCCATTGGTTCTTTGGCATTTAAAAAAGAAAGGAAGTCAAATTCCATCAGCTTAAGTTTATATTAGACTGTTGAAATGTTTATGGTGACCTTCTGTTTAAAATAGAAGCTGAAATAGAAAAATAGAAGCAACTCTCTGCATAAATCAACACAGCAGTAAGTCTGGACCCACAGAAACACATTATTTACTAGGCTTTAGTTATCTCTTGCTTTTGAAAGTTCCTTTTTCTTGGCCTTAAAATTCTCAAGCATTAATAATGTGCTAACAACTTGGCCTGAATTTAAAACTACAGGAAAAGGACAAGCAGAAGATGAAGTCATATAAAATATTGGCTCTATTTTGTTTTGTTTAAAGGAAAAAAGAAAAGAGAAAAACCAGGGTCCTTTTAATCATGTTTGGGTTTATAAAAGTTTTCTCTGTTCTTTTCTGTTCTTCTTTTCCCACCCTCCCTTCCTGTAAAAAAAGGAGTGAAGAGAATCTAAGACCCTCTTAACTGTATCTGAAAGTTTATTCAGGTGTTATGAATCAGAGCAGGCTCACGAAAGCAAACTTTCACCCCTGCTAAAATACCTGCCAGAGGACAAGGCATGCAGTAATCCCTTTGCCCTTGCCCAGAAAACTGGGGTGAGGAGAAGCTGCCCTCTCATTATAGTTTAGGTCTCAAGGTTAGCCAGAGACCCTTAGGGTAACCAGCTGTCAATTAGAGATAACTCCCAGCAATGCTTCTCTGAAATCTTGGACTTATCTCCTAGCAACCTGAACCCTCCTCTTCTTTTAGGACACCCCCAACCCCCTTGGCTGGGCCATCAGCTCAAGAGGCATCTTTTCAAGCCAGCAAAAATAACCTTGTCAATGGGGAGGGAGGGGGATGCATAAAGGGGTCTGTGTTCAGAGGTAAGTCAGAGAAGCTTCGGTCTGGGAGACTTCATTGAAGAGGGCTCCTCCTCCCCTGCTGCCTTTCCACACATGGAGATGGAAAGAGAAAGAAAGAAAGAAAGAAAGCCAAATACTTGATGCAGACTTTAATTTCTGAGAAAAAACACAGAGGGTTGGAGATCAATGAGAAATTGCATTATTTTCCTTCCAATGAACAAGCTTAGCATTTGTTATGTTTTTTTAAAAAAACCCAGCATTGCCCACTCTGCTTAAACTCTTCACTGGAATCTGCTAGAGAAAATGGGCAGATTTTGTGTGTGTCAAGATGAAGTTATTTGTGGTATTAAAGAGAGGCAAAGCTATCATCCTTTGGGAATCCCCCAGTTTCCCTTCTGATCCATGTCTTTGATACCACAAGATTTGATAGTTCAGAGTGACCACATTACAATAGGGTCATTATTTGTATTCATGTGACAACCCATCCAGAAAACAGGCAAGGATAATTCCAGCTAAGCGGGATCAAAAAACCAAAACCACCAAACAAATAACAAACAACCAAGCCTACATGCCATTTGCGGCAGCTGAATCACCGGCTTTTCTTTAAAAAGTAATCAAACGTGTTTTCTTTTTACAGGGCTCTGCATTCCTTGGATGAGTTGTTTAGATGATGTGCAGTTTAGCTCCTCTTAGATTAGACAGTGATGGGGAGACCAAGGGAAGAGAGCAGGGGGAAATGGTTGCAAGAAGTATTGGTTTGGCTTGGTTTTTTTTTCTTTTTTAAAGGGTGGCTTTGACAGAACAGGGTCCATCCTGACAAAAGAGCTGCTCAGAAATGTTGCACAAATCCCATGTGCTGAATGCCAGGCTTCGGAGGGGGCCTAATGTAGGCACTTGTCCTGCAATCAAAGATTCGGCTCAACACGAGTCCTTTGTGTGACAACAGCATCCCACCCCCCATGCCTGAATGCAGAGACGCTGTCTAAAGAGATGCATAGAAAATCACCCCTTCACCCCCTCCTTCCCCGCCATCTCCTTGGTGAAATGAGATGGTTTCTCTCCAGTTTTTAAAGATAAATCACCTTTTAAACCAGGCCTCTGATCTGATTCCCTCTCCCCAGTTTAATCCAAGGCACGGTGGCAAATCAGAAGGAAAGAGAAAAAGGAGAAGGAAGGAATCACTCTGACTGTCATGGTGGACCTCAGCTCCAGACCGTGCTTCAGATGTATGTGCTTCAAAATGGCTGACGTGTACACGCTTATGAATGCATGGAAGATGGGTGGGTTTTACAATGTTCAGTGATGCATCGCCCACCTCTCCTGGAAAGAAAGAGAGAGAAAAAGAAAGAGAGAGAAGGAGAGGGAGAGAGAGAGGGAGAGAGAGAGGGTGGGATAGCTTAAATTTGCAGCAATTATCGTTTCTTTTGATATTATTTTGCCATTTCTTCAGGAGAAGAAGATTTGACAATGAAACGAATTAAATTTTCACATTCTTTTTCATAGCTTGCTTTTCAAAACTTGGAAAATGACAGCAGATAGCATTAGATTTGCTAAATGAGAAAATTATGTAATTAGCACTTTTCACCCTTTCTCAGACTTTGTATGGATCTGCTTTTTTAAAAAAGTACATGGAATGGATGAATTTTGAAAGTCTGGTTCTTCTTCTTTAAGAAACATAACAGAGATTTTTCCCATAAAGACAGCAAATTGATGTATAAGAAATAGCAATAATAAGCATATTGAAAAGTGTAATATAAAATTTATAATCTAACAGCTGAAATTATTTTAATGTTATTTTAAATGGTTTGAACATGTTTTAAGAAATAAACTATTTTCAGGAAATTATAACTGTATTTTAAGTTTTGTTCAGATGAAATATAATATATGTATTCCTAAAATAACAATAATTATACTAAAATATACTTTTATTGCCCAATGGCATTCAAATAGCCCTGAACAAACAGGATAAAGTTTGTACAGAATTGTTTAAGAATGTATATTATGTGATTAAAGTTAGGATAGAAATCCATGACTAGAAACAATATTTCTATTATTTTTTTTCAATACTATACCATGACCAAAGGAGTAACAGAAGATTGTTAAGCCTCAGTATTTGCTTATATATGTTGACATGTATTTATTTATTTGATCCTTTCTTTCTTTTTTTCTTTTATTTCTATGGCCACCTATCTTAGTTAACGACTCTTGGGAGCTTACAGTTCAAAAATATATATTTCAATTAAAATATTGAAAACATTTTAAAATTTTGAAACATGCTAAAATTGCTAAAAACATCCAATATATTTTGAAATATAATTAAGGTTCCTCTTCTAAAAGAAACAAGTTAGTTCAAAACACTCCTCACAGGAAACAACTGAATACAAGAAAATATGGTCCAAAAGTAAAGATATAAAAAAACAGCTAACATTATTTGAATTATTTGTTTCACCCAAGTAAATTATAGGAATGTAGTGAGACACTGGACCAGACCTGAGACTTGATTCTTCTGAACATATGTTTCAAATTACGCTTCAGTTACTTTGCATGTATGTGATATAAGTTCATTGGTTAAACTTCTACGAATAAATCATGGGTACAATGAAGAGTTTTGTCAATGACATCAGCTAGGGTTTTTGCTGTAATCTTCTTTGGCTTATAGGGGTGTTAAGGTACTTGTGTTATGATAGTTGCACCAACTGCATTCAAGCTACTTAACAGTGTCTTTTAGCCAGAGTTCCACCACCACTTTTAATGGACAGAAAACTTCCTTTAAATTTCTATGAGCACTGCAAACTTTTATATATGGGACAGGATCCATTCCCTCACCCCAATTAAGTCTTGTCATTGTCAATTTAAAAAAGCAGATGTCAAAGATGAAAAAAACATGCTCCATTAACAGAACATGGGAAATATAAGTACATGTGGATAGCCCTGCTGGATCATGTAAGGCCCATTTTACTCCAGCATTTTATGCTTTTTTTTTTTTTTGGACCGCTTGCAAGCAGGAGATGAGACATATTTTTCTCTCTCCATTGTTCTCCTATAACTAGTATCCAAATTGTGCTGCCCACAACCTAGATATAAATTGAACTTTAATGACTAATAACCCTTGATAGAATTAGCCTCCATATTTTTTATATAATCTCATTTTAATGCCAACCGGATGTGGACATTACCACATTTTGTGCCAATGAGTGATGTGATTTCTTTTGCCAAAATCTCCTTCCAAACAATAAAATCTTCTAGTTCCTGATATTTTTTATGAATAAAAAGAGATCCAGGAAAGAGAAAAAGCTCTTGTGACTCAGAGAATCCAATACTAGATTAGATGACCAATAGTTTGTTAGTGTCTGACTGCCATTTTGTAATTAGCTCTGTCACCTTGCTACCACTGTAATCATGGGCTCCACTGATGTGTTTCCAAGGTGGAATTTGGGAGTAGAAAGTGTGAAAAGTCCTGCTAAAATTCAGTATTAAACAGCAGAAGAAAGAAATGTGATGTTTGTTTGCTTGTTTGTTTTACTTACTGATGCTGAACTTTTCTGGTTGCTGACATGGATCCCTCTTTGTAGTTTTGTTAATTTGGTACAGAACTAGTTTACTATTCCCTTCTTCTGGACTTTTAAAAAATTATTATTATTCATTCTAGTCTATCTCATGAGCTTCCCAGATGTTTCTCCATCCAAGAATTGACCTTGGATGATTCTGTTTAACTTTCTAAATTAACCAATGTCAGCTAAGTGCTGCCGCTAGCTAGGTGCTAGCTACTGTCTGCTTGGTCCCAAAATCCAAGGTAAACTTGTACCTATGTTTCATTTGTGTTATTTCACTAGAAGAACCTTGTATCACTTATGGCAAGGGTGTCAAACTCATGTCTTCACAGCAGCGTCATGTGACGTATCATGACTTTTTTTCCCCTTCGCTAAACCGGGTGTGGGCATGGCCAGCACATGACACATTTGGCCCATGGACCGGGAGTTTGACAGCCCTGACTTATGGGAAGCCTATTTTCAATCTGGTATAAAAGTATTGCTTTGAATCTAGCATAATATTTCAATAATTCTATCAAAAAGGATTGTTTTGTTCCCAAAAGAAATCTGTGGTAGACCAGAGAGAACCAGTAAAGTCATGTTTCCTCCACAGAAATAGATGAACAGAGTTAGGCTAGTGAGCTGCACTTTTTTTTTCTTTCAGTCTATGAAGTGGTCAAGGATCTCCTGTACTTTTTTTTAAAGGCTGTGCCAGTCTGCTACATGGAGCTATATTCTTTTTTCATTGGCTCTTCTTATAATGAACATGAAATATGCATCAGCAGCAGAGAACCACTTATTAATATATACTCTGATAAATATCAGCAATCTTGATCAGGATTGGTAATAGAAGCAGGTTAAAAACAGATAGAGCTTGGGAGCAAGAGGTTTCACCACACTTCCCATAATCAAGTTGGAGCAGAATGTGCTGGGGTATACAACATGGCTCTCTTCTTCCTCACATTACCCTCTCCACCAACAGCTGGGTATCAGAGAGCCAGGAATCATGTCTTCCTGGGAAAAGATGTACAAGGAGAGCCTTTGCTTACAATGCTCCCTGATCGAGCACATTCATGGCTGTGAAGCTGGCAGGGACATTCATACCAGGCTGCCTTGGAAGACTCGGAGCCTCCCATATCATCCCTGGCTGCAGGTTATTTTCATGTGGCTTGTGAAATAGTTCTAGAAGTAAAAATCTGGTTTAGGAAGACTAAATTAGTTATTCATACATATAAAAAGGGAAAAGCCATATTGTCAAGTCGTCAGACAGTGTTTATAGCATGAGGTTTATTTAAAATAGCCCCTTTAAAAATACCCTTTAAAATTACCATATAAGACAAAATACTTAAAATGTAGCATTTGCTCTGGTATGATAACTATTGGAAATGGAAACAGATTTTTATCCAACCCCAGGGCTGCTGCCAAAAAGAGCGCCCCCTCGTCTGGCTCTCCTCCTTGGTACCATTTAATAGTAAAATGCATGACATTATGTCATTATGGGGTGAATTCCATCAGATTTCCCCCACCCTGGGGCAGCTTAAGATGTGGAGCTGGGTAGGGAAAGCTACAGAGTGATATAACAGCAAAAAATGTAATTTTTTGAATGAGGCAAGGATGAGGAATTAAGCATGAGGCTTCTATTTTCAGTGGCAGATCTCTCTCTCTCTCTCTCTCTCTCTCTCTCTCTCTCTCTCTCTCTCTCTCTCTCTCNCTCTCTCTCTCTCTCTCTCTCTCTGTGTGTGTGTGTGTGTGTGTGTGTGTGTGTGTTTATTGCCAGGAAATATAACATGTCTGTGTGTGAGGGAGGAGGTTTAAACCTTTCTCCTCTGAAACTGCTATAAATCTCAGGAGAAAAGCTTGGAATGGTACAAATAGGTGCCTCATAATTATAGCTCAGTAGGCAATAGTTTTCTTACAGGATAGGATTCTCTTAAACATTGATAAGAAAAGGATGCTAGTTGCATTGCCATTTTCTGTCCTTCAAGCCCAGCCATTCTATCAGGATGATGGCTATTCTTAGCAAAGTATACTCAATGGAACACATCCACTGAACTGTGTTCCCTTATCAAGCCCAACCATTTATACTATATGCATAATAATCCAGGCTTGATGTTTTAGAAAAGTGGTGTCAGCAATTTTTTCAGTTACAAAATACACCTTTTTAGGAACTGGGTGTTGTTGTTTTTTAAATGAGCCCTGGAAATCATTTAAGTGCATTACACATGCATACTTAAATTATTCTGCCAAAGCAGATGGATTATAGAGTCTGGCTTGGATCAGAGGCCCTAAAGTTACAATCTAACTCTTATCTTAGTCACAGGAAGAAATTTTCCACTGATTTAGATTAACTTCAGTATTTTCATTTTTTATTTTGAAAGAAATCATCTGCAGACAGTTCCTCCCACTTTATATTCTTGCTGGTTAATATGTGCTTGGATTCATTGGTGTGTCCTGCTGTGTTTAAGCAAGAGCTGTGTAGAATTTGCTCAATTAGCTGTACATTCCTCTGTTTGCTTTCTCGATCTGTTCTTTCCCTTTCATCTATCAGATGTTCACAAGCTTTCCATTAGATGTTTCCTGCTTCTAATAGTTGTTTGCAATTTGTTTTTCCTCTGAAGCTACAGTGCAGGTTCCAATATGTGTGGAAATAAAAGAGGGGTTGAGGATGGACTGCAAAGAGAAGCAGAGGGTTAAGACTTGCTTGTATTACTTTGTAGAAAATGCTAAACCAGACAGAAACATGACTTATATGTTACTGAACATATCATTCCTGTTGAAAACATGCAGAATTTCTCCAGAAATTATTGGGGGTGATTTGTAATGAATGTGAGTCCTGTTCAAGTTAATGAGATTTAAGTACAGCTAGTTTGTCTTGCACTGGGACCATTTTATTTCAGACTGTTCTTCTCTAATGAGAATGTTAAATGTATGACCACGCTTGCCATTCCTATCACATTATTTATTTATTTGCATCTGAAATGTGTTCCTTGCCAAAATAAAAGCAGTTCTCAGGGTGACATAATGGAGCAGCTAAAATGTAAATACAAATATGTTAAAAATAATCAAACAGTTATGGATCTTACACAGTGGTGACATCATCTGAGGATAAAGATTGTTAAGGATTACTTTGATTTCTGTTCCTTTGTTTTCAATTAATTTAGATGGCCCTCTTGCTTTTTATGTTACAAATATCTCATTAAAATCAGGAGAAAAGCATGAATATAATAAATATAAAGGACTTTCGTAGGATTACTGTACTATTTTCTTTCCTTTGCATGTTGTGAATAAGATGGCAGTCATTTGCATCTCTTTTTAAAATAGTCTTTTATTTATGTAATATAACCCTCTTTCCCCATGCTGAAATCTATTATTAACATTCGTTTACATAATTCCTCTTAAATTAAACACTTCAAAATATTTTCACTTTTTCCAGTGAAATTGATCATTGATCAGTTAATATTGTCATCCACCTTGTGACTTTTAAAAGCATTTCTATCACTGCTAAAGTCATGTTTTGTCCACAGAGGGGAAAACATACCTACCCCAAAAAGCTTGTTTCTTAAGAGATCCTTTTGGTTTTGAAGTTTGGGATGATGATTTGAATATGACGGAGGATTGGTCCTATTTTACTTTAAACTGAAGTCAATCACTGGATTTGAATCCCAAATGTAAGGCTTTGGAAGGGACCCAAAAGAGGAGTGCTGACTCAAGAAATCTGCTGGGACTTTGTGGCCTACTCCTAGGCAACCACCCATCCCCACCACAGTAAACAGATGACCACAAAATGGATGATCTCATCTCTAAATCAGCTAGTTAATATGCAGATTGCATGGCAGAAATCCTCCTCCCATCATTCAACACTGCTCTGGCAGCAGGTGCAACATAAAAGTGCATGGGGTTTGTTTTTATTTTTCCTCACATTTTAGAATCAAAATTGGCTGATTCTGTGCCTTTCACAGTTCCTGAAGTTTCATTGTGTTTATGGGTTTTTTTCAAATCGGTCTCCTATACCAAGAAAATATGGCTTGTCTTCCATACCCCTGTCCCTTACTCTACACTGCTGCAGAGAGACAGAGAGAGATGTTCTAGAAGGCAGTTCTCCAGTCAGAAGTGATATTTGCCGGTTCTCCAAACTACTCAAAATTTCTGCTACTAGATCTCCAGAACTGGTCAGAACCTGCTGAATACCACCTCTGTTCTCTGGCCATCTTCTGCCCTGAATAAGTTTAATATGGTTTTTTTGCATATACATGTCATGAAGGTTCCCTTTTGAAAATAGGCTGATATTTCTTTTCTTTTTTAATGGCTGATGGACACAGTACAGTTGGAGTACCCTGTTTCTAAAAGGAACCAAGAGCACTGAAGTATTTTCATCTAAGAATGAGGCAGAATAAGAAAAAAGCACTCCTCCTTCCCTGGTGTGTTTCATATGCTGGGCCTTGAATAGCAGAAGGGCCCTATTGTCTGTGGTCTGTCTGTCATTGCAGGTTAGATCCTGAATGTCATAAACTGCTGCAGAGTTTTAGCGATGCTGTGGGTTTGAGCTGTGGAAAAGAGGCGTTTGCTCCAAATCTCTAGAATGCAGGATAGCTTATCTGAAATTCATCAGGCGCTTCCGATGAAAAAGGTGTTGAAAATGCTGCCAGGATGTTAGACCCCTAGTGCCAGATTAAGGGAGGGTGGAGAATATATAACAAAGCTGAGGGAGTGCATGGTGCATATTGATTTGCAGCTTCTTATACATGCTTTTGTCCAGGATAATTGATCATCTCTTAGGCTGCAAGATACATTCATCTGCAAGGGCTTATGAATGGGCTAAATCCTCACAATGTTAAGGGAAAAAATATTACTAAATAGTCCTTTTTCATATGTGGACTGCATAAACATTACAATTTCAATAGGAATGCCACTTCACTGGGAGCTAGAAAAAAAAAATATCTTTGGAGATTTATTCCTCCTGTAAAGTGATGTGCCAGAAGGTAATTCCACAGATATTTCTTGGTGATCTTCAAATGCCGTTGATTTGTAACCGTAAAACATTTGTAATTCATGCTGCTTTGCTCATACATATGTTTTGCCTGATACAAATCCCTTTTTGTGACCAGAGAAATAGTTATACCTATATGCAATACAAATCCATTGGGGTTTTTTTAGAAATTAAAACTGACTTTACATTTTTCTTTATTTTATGGATTCCTTCTGCTGAACTCTTTCATACAAATTAAGCAGAAAAATGATAAATGAAAGAAATACCAATTTCTTTCTTTTTCTTTTTAAGCATGTCTTGCAAACCATTTTCCTAGGTTTCATAATTTATTAGAATCCTAGAAATGCAGTCACTGGGACATGCAACTGAGTTCTATAGGACTTAACATAGCATAACCACTAGGTATTATTTCATCACAATATTATTTTCACTATTATAAAGAAAATTGAAATACTATAAAATTGGATGTTTCGTGTCTGCTGTTGTAGTTCACCACTTCTTCTTTATCTTTTTTACAAATATGCCACAATATCTCCTGCACTGTATAATTGCTTTTCTATGTCACAAATTTCATAAAGGAAAAGAAAGTACAATAAACAAGGACTTTTTGCTGATCTGCCAGTTTATGGACTCTAGAAAAGAGAAGGGAACAGAAATCAAAAAGTTCTGTCAACTCTTTTTGAGCCCTCTTTAGATATTGCTTCCATTTAGCTAGTCATTGAAGTGCTGCTACATAACATAACTTTAAGAACCAATGCCCGAGTTTTTTTGTTTCCTGCTCAACTCCTTTTCTTTGGGCTGAGTCATCTAGGTTATAAATGAATGTTTATAATATTTTGGAGATGAACAACAAAATTATTAAAATAAGCATTTCAGAGCACGGCAAAGGGTTGCAGTATCAGGACATCTGGACTGCATTAAAGCTTAGAAGAGTTACTCTTGAACATTGGAATTTTACCCATCGAAAATCCCATTTCACTTGAGGGAGTTATTAATGGAAAGACAAGATGGCATCACAAACAGGACATTTTTCATCCAGGGGTTGCCAACTACGGGTGTTTCCTGCAAGAGCATTTCTAGATGTCACTTCTAACTGAAACCAAAAATGGTGGGTTGGAAAGGTGACATCCGAGGTGACTCTGGCTGCTAATCAGCGTTCTAAGCCAAGACAGTAACAAATTTCTGGGTGAATTTCAGATTTGTTGCTTTCATGGTTTTACAAAACAGAAGGACACCATGTAAGAAACATTAAATTTGTTTTATCTTGAGAGCTAATTTGGAAGCTCAAAAGCTGGACTTCAGCAGCATATAGTTGGACTAAATATTACCCCCTCAGCTTAAGCCCCTGTCACACAGCACCAACGGATGGAAAGAGGATGTAAAACGGGTGCCAATCCATTGGTTTAACGCGATGCATCCGTTCTGTTACTCACTGCGTTCGTTTTTCATACTCTCTATCCGTCCAGCAATCCGTCTATGACATTTCATCCGCCTGCAAAAAGTTTTGAGCTGCACAAAAACTTTTTGAGCGGAAAATGTATCCAACGCGTCCATTCTACATCCGCTATCGATAGAGGTAGATATATATGTCCGCAATCATCCGTTATGCGTCCGCTATATCCACTAGGCTTGTTCAGGAACGCGCAAGCTCGCAATCGCCGCTCCAGCCAGAAAACGGACACAGGGAGGAAGCGAAACGGGACGTGGAACAGACACTCAGCATTTGTAGCACTGACGTAGAAAGGGATGAAAGCTAGATGCAGCTCGGCATTACAAAGCATTAAATGGAAAAATGCGTTCGTCATAGGGGACGTATCGTAGATATTTAGGAATGTCTGCAGGATGCATAGAGGATGCAAAAAGGACACCTAGCGGAAAAACCTATATTTCCTATAAAAAGGGGGAGGAATCACCTGGATCTCACTTTCAGTCCAGCAGGCCCCTGCGGTGCTACGAACCTCTTCAGCTTGCTCTTGGCTGCTTGCTTTACTTTAGCTCTTTGCTCTTTGCTCTTCCAAGCATCTCAGTCATCTCCACCATGGATCATCACACACTCCTTTTGGTAGCTGCCATCGTTCCTACAATAGTGGCAAAGCCATACTACAAGGCTCTTTCACTGTTCTAAGACGCGGAAAAGGAGCGTGCCAAGAAGTGTCTGGGTCTGAAGATGGATCGCGAGAAGAGCCGAGTAATGGACTCCTATATTAACAAGCTGATGGAGGAGCTGAGGAACGAAGATACTGCGTAAGCATTCAGAACTTTCTGAGGATGCCACCAGCCATGTTTTGGATGAAAGTTGTGGAGAGGCAATAGAACCGCAGGTTGACCAAGGCAAAAACCAAACTTCAGGCTCAGACTGGACCATGGGCTGAGGGTGGCATTGACTCTGCGCCACCTGCTCCCGGGACGGCACGTACAGGAGCATGGCAGTTACGGCTGGAGGGTGCCACACAACACCATCAGCATTGTGGTCCAGAGAATGGGTGGCAGGCCATCATGCGAAAGGAATACGCTGGAAAGGTCCTCCAGTGCCTCTCACTGAAGAAGGATGGAAGAAAGTTGCAGAGCAGTGGTATCAGAGTAGAATCATATATAAACCGTTGGAGCCAATAGATGGGAAGCACGTGGCCTGCAAAGCTCCAGCAAATCAAGGGTCCACTTTATCACAACTACAAGGCTTTCTTCAGCATCAATCCTCTTTGCCATGGTCGATGCCTGACAAAGTTCATGTACCATTCGATTGCTTCAAGGCAATGGATCATTCTTCAGATGCCGCAGGTATACAATGCCAGTGACCTCGTAAGGAGGGGCTGGAATGCAACCTCATCATGGGCTTCCACGATCCAGACCCCTGCCAACGACACATCGAAGATGTGCCCTACATCAATCATGGGGATGACGCCTTCTCGCTCACAACCTACCTCATGAAGCCAGCTACCTTCCAGAATGCCTCACCCATGAAGAGAAGGAATCTTCAACTACAGCTGTTCAGGGCAAGGCGGGTGGTGGATGAACAGCCTTTGGCATCCTGGCCAACAGGTTCCAGGTACTTCTCACCACATGGCAGCGTCGGCCCAGAGACGTGAGGAAATCGTGGAAGCTTGCTGTATCTCTGCACAATCTCATGCGCATACAACTTGCGCCTACCTCCACAGTGTTCGCAGAACAGGCTCGGTGGACCTCCACAAGGCAATGGGGACAATGGAGCCTGGTGAATGGAGGCAAGGGCGAAAACGCTGATATGACACTGTGGATGTGGAAGCCCAAAGAGCTTTCCAACGTGAAGGGAAGAAGCAGCGCACCTCCTGAAAGCACTGGTGCAACTCCCAGCAGCTTGGAGGCAGTGAAGTGGCAAGACAGGATGATAGTATGCGTTAATGGATTGCTTCCTTGAGCCTGTCTCAGTCAAATCTGCGATGAGATTGTGCCAATGTATGTTGAGTGGCCTACAATGAATAGGGCATTTAATAAAGAATTTGGTGTTTATGTTGACATGTTGTGAATGAATGATTAGCATTGTTCTTGAGGTAATAAAGGGCCATAGTGTTGTGGCAGGTGGACCCAACAGGTCCCACTATGCTTGCACTTGGGGTTTATCTTCGCCACAGCGTAAATTCACCCCTCCCGACAGGTATCTGCCCATCGCCACTGCTATCTTAACCCATCCCCAAGCCTATTACCCATCCCACAGGGTATCTGCCCATCCTACTGCTATCCTTACCATTCCCACAAGCATGCCAAAGGCTTACAACCATTTCTAAAGTGTTCCACCAGACTTTATTTGATTAAAAGAACTGCAGCAGTTGTGTGAAGCAAAGGATAAACTTTATTAATAACGAAACTGTAAAACGCAAATGACCCAAGTAAAGTGTACAAGCAAAGATAAAGTCACAGGTAGCTAACCCAGTTCTTGGCACTCTTCTGCTGTCACTCTGAGGTGGCCCATAGTCCCTAGGGGTGAAGGGTCGCATCCAGGGTGCTGTGGAGGTGCTGCTGCTGGAAGTGCTGGTCTGAGGCGCCATGTTGGGGTGCCTGGCCCAAGAGGACAACAGCGTGGTGTGTGGAGGAAGCTCTCAGATCGCGTGGGCTCAGTCCGTGAGATGTTTGAGAGACCCTTTCCCCTCCATGGACATGGGGTTGTCAGTCCCAAGACCGATGACAGATGTTCTGAGGCTGGGCTTAGGCTGTGGGGTGGAGGAAGGAGGAGTGTAAGTGGGGCTGTCTGGTCGTGTCAGGTTGAGCAAGGTTGAGGCAGTGGGGTGGCATCTGTGGCGTTGGTGCATCGGTGGCGTCAGTGGCATTGGGTGGCATCCGGTGGCATTGGTGGCACTGGTGGCGTACGATTGACCTGGTGCCTGGACTGGAAGGGGCTGCCTGTGCTGGCCTGGAACTCTGGTAGCTGTAGCCTTATAGGTAAAGGGGCTGTTGAAAGCCTTGAAGGGCTGTGACATCACTTTGTGAGGAGCAGACGCTGGACTGGGTTGAAGCGTTCACTGGGCCTTGAGGGTTGAACAGAAGTGGCTTGTGATCTTCTGCTTCATACCTGGTACTGGCCTCGGGCAGATCCCTCAGGGGTCTGGGTTTGACGTCGGTGAGAGAATGGGGCTTTGCTTTGAGGATGGTATGTTCAGTTGTGTACCAGATGAGAGAGGAGATTCTAACACTGCTTTTTTGATGGTGTCCTGATCTCCAGCAGGACAAGTGTGGCTCTGCTCTCTGGTCTGCGTCTCTGCGCTGCTTTCTGTGGAGGTGGAGGCCTGGGGGTGGATGGTGGTTGGTCTCTGGTGGAAGTGCCCTCTCCTTGCTCCCACTTTATCAGGGGTCGCTCCCACGTGCTCCGCCAGTGGGGAGTGCAGCTGTCAGGGGGTCCCTCCACAGATACCTGCCTGGAACACAGGAGCTGACTGTTGGCCAGAAGAGACTGGCTCCCCTGTTGGGCTGCCTGAAGAGAGGGTTGTCCAGAGGGGCTGCTCCTCGGGTGGCAGATCTCACCTCCAAAGAAGTGCATTGGCCATCAGGTAGGTCTCCCAGTCGTGAGTTGACCATGGCCTGGCCAGATTTCTTGAGGTGGCAAGCTTACCGTACCAGGTGTGCATTGTGCTTTCCACCAGCCTGAGGAGGACCCTCCGAAGTGTAGCCCAGGCTCTGCGCCTTCTCTCTCAAACAGCCTGCTTCCTCTGGTGTTCCGCCAGAGGTACTCGTTCCTCGCTCAGGCCAATTCGAGCACTTTCATCCTCATTGTTCCTCTGTTGATGGAGTATTGCCTCCTCTCCCGTTCTCGACTATGCCTCTTCCTCCGCTCTGGGCAGGGCCATCTGGGCCCTCATCAGATGGGGCCTTTTTGAGGTCTAAGGGGCTGCTCCACCACGACCACCACAAGCAAGCAGCAGGCAACAACAGTAGCAGCAAAAGCAGGTACCAGCAGCACGAGCACCAGATCAGGAGCAGCGGCGCCAGTAGAAGTAAGCTAAAGTAGATAACACCAAGCCGCAAGGAGCAGCGCCAGCTAGAGAAAGCACACGAGCAGAAGCACCAGCTACCAGAAAGAGTCAGCCCGAGCAAACAGAGCCCCAGCAGAAAGCAGAGTCGGGGGCCAGGGGGTGGGATGGTCGCCCTGTCTTCTTGGCCAGGGCTAGCAGCAGATGGCACAGCTTCCTCTTCTTCCCCATGGTTGGTTGGCTGGAGCTGTGGTCTGGCAGCAGGTATTTCCTCGTGAATGGTGACCTGCTTGCGAGCTTGCATCCTTTTATTATCCGCGGGCTGATGGCAATGCATCCTCCCCGCATGCGAGTGAATCGGGTTTTTGCATCCGCTAGCAGCCGCTAGGCATCTGCTAGCTTCCGTGATGCATCTGGCTTCATACCGCTAGGCATCCGCTCTGCATCTGTTCCTTCAATTGCCGTCTGCCTTCGCTGTGCTTCCCCTGGACAGCTCTGCGGATGTGCCATCCGCTTGCCATCTGCTTCATCCGCTGGCTTCCCGTGGAGCATTCGTTGAACATCCCGTGACTACATCCTCTCCCGTCTGTTCCTTTTCCGTTGTTGTCCGCGTCTGGCTTATGCAAATTTGGGCACGTTTGAAGCACTTTTGAGAGCGGATAACAATGGATGGAAAATTTTCTCGTCCGCTGTGTCCTTTTTACATACGTTTTACATCCGTCGGCTTATGTGACTGGCCCTTTAGCTATGTTGTTAGTTTAGAGCTGGCCTAAACATTTGTAACAAATATTACATTCCCCAACTCAAGTCAAGCTGTATCGTAAACCCAGCAAATTTCTTGGGAACAGGAAACTGACAATTTTACCTAGCATTTATCCATCCCCTGAAGTTACATGAAATATAAAAATAATTAGGAGCAATATGTTTTCTTTTCATTACAAATGAAATCTGCCACTTCAAGCAACTATTTCGCTCTTTCTAATGGTAGACCATGACCTGTTCCTTTGGGCTATTATGAAGAGGAAATGGAATATCTCAGAATGTGAGGATAAAATGGAATAATAGAAAGAAGATGTATGCCAGTGATAGATTACAAGCTTTATATCCATTCAATCTCAGCTTCAGTCTCAAATGCTTGCATCTGAGAAAAAAAGAATCAGAATGAAATTTGGTAATGATATTTTTTATACAAGATATAACATCATAATAATACAGCTGCATACAGTAGTCATAGTTATTGTCTGGAAGTTCATAGAATAAAAAAGGGCCATATCATACTCTTATTTTTTTTTCAGAGGGATTCTGTTTTAGTGTACGTATTAAATTCACATACTACCTTTTCACCCAAAAATAATTCAACAAGGTAACCAACAATAAAACAATAAAAAGAGAACAATAAAGTTACAAATAAAAAATTAAATGTTTTTTTAAAGTATATATAAAATATATAAAAATAAATCACTTGAAGCGTCCATTAGATTAAAGCCTAATTCAGCAATAATTTATCTCAAATGTCAAAAGCCTATCCATAGAAAAATGGTTCTGTTTGCCAAAAGGAGATCAACAGAGCTGAAATACTCTCTCTAGGCCAAGGAAGAAAGTGTTTTCTTTTACTGCATGCAATTTTTTTTCACTAGGAAACAGTGAATATGGATAAATATGGAAAAACACATGGTTTGGCCATAGTACCTGTATAAAAAGATAATGGTATTATCCTCTGAATTGATTATACTCTGAATACTTTGTATTTTAAAATACTTTGTATTTTAGCTTTGCGATGTGGCAATAAAAAGAAAAATGGTGAATATCTGTTGCTCAGGTGGATGAGGGTGAAGGTTCGTTCTCCGAGCTTGTGGGTCAGTTTCCAAATGTTTCATTACCAGGCTAGGTAACATCCTCAGCAGAGTTTAGGAGATGTCAGTGTTCTGTGTTCTGATGAAGAAAACTGACATCCCCTAATTTCCGCTGAAGATGCTACCTAGCCTCGTAACAAAATGTTAGGAAACCAACCAATGGTGGGATTCAATTTTTTTTTACTACCAGTTCTGTGAGCCTGGCTTGGTGGGTGTGGCAGGGGAAGGATGTTGTAAAATCTCCAGTCAGAGGTGGGATTTGCTGGTTCTCCGGACTACTCAAAATTTCCACTACCTGTTCTCCAGAACTGGTCAGAACCTGCTGAATATCACCTCAGAAACCAACTCACAAGTTTGAAGAATGAACCTTCACCCTCAAAAAAACAAATGGAGCAATAGGCTGCACAAAGAAAAATATGGCTTTTCAGATCAGAGGAAATAAGAGTTATATATTACAGGCAGTCCTCGTAGTCCTTATGCCCACAATTGAGCCCATCATTTCTGTTGCTAAGTGAGACAGTTGTTCTGTGAGTTTTGTCTCATTTTTATGACCTTCCTTGCCACAAGACATTCAGTGAATCATGGCAGTTGTTAAGTGAATCTGGCTTCCCCATTGACTTTGCTTGTCAGAAGGTCACACAATCCTGGGACACTGCATGGTGATATATCTGAACCAGTTGTCAAGCATCCAAATTTCAATCACATGACTATGGGGATGTTGCAATGGTCGTAAATGTGAAACATGGTCACAAGTCACTTTTTTTCAGTGCCGTTGCAACTTAATAAGGCCACTAAACAAATTGTTGTAAGTCAAGTACTCCCTGTACTCTGTGCTAGTTAGACCCAATGTAAAATAGTATGTACAGTTCCAAGCATCAA
Source organism: Laticauda laticaudata (assembly GCA_004320025.1). Lineage (NCBI taxonomy): Eukaryota > Metazoa > Chordata > Lepidosauria > Squamata > Elapidae > Laticauda > Laticauda laticaudata. Next base: position 31,438 of record BHFT01029438.1, read on the forward strand.
ACTTTAAGAAAAATTTACACAAAAAGCAGAAAAGATGATCAGGGAACTGATAGCAATTTCAACCCCATCATTAGAGCTCAAAGTAGATTGAAACATAGCAAATTAATTCACCTTACCCCCCAACATCCTTTGTTTCTCAAATTCCCCACACATTCTAGAGTTTTACTCAGTGTTGCAGTACTCAAGATAAACTAACATTATCTTACGGAATGGATAAAAGGTAAAGGCTCTCCAATTTTTGTGAGATTTTTTAAAAAATGAGAATCAAAATCAGATCCACAGTAGATAAATCTGTAGTGGCAACCAAGTTTGTACATATTTGAATGATTTTATCTACTGAAAGTTGTCACAACACAGATGACTGGATGATCCACCCTCTGAGACAGAATGCAATATTGTAGGATTCAGATGCTGATGTGGTGGACACAGAGAAAAATTATCTCTTCACTAACATCCTCATAAAATAGCCTTCAAACAAAATCTACCTGTAGTTGGTCAGACATTCAGTTCTGGGATTTGTTGTTGTTTGTATCCTAAAGTGAACACTGTGTCAGGCTAATTTTGCTTATTTAATCACTTCAGACTTCCTTGAAAACTAAAAAGCTTGTTTGCCTCACTCAAGGGGAGAAGCAGACAGAAATACTCTTGGACCTTGCAGAAATACTCTTTTTAATAGGCCAATTCTCCATTCTTGAGGCCAATCAGAGCATTGACAAAATCCCCTATTTACTGCAGAAAATGTTCAAACTTTGGCTTCCTGGTACAGATGTTCTATCTAGCTTCTAATCCCTGAAGAGTTCTCATCCCAGTAAATTTAAACCTCATGAAGGAGTAATCTGGCTGAACCAATAAAACTATGGAAGGCTCCTCCATATCCAAATTGTAATTATCTCACTGAAATGGAAAATAAATTCAATATACAGTCTTCTGAATTTATGAAGCCAGGTACACCTCAGTCTGACTCACAGTTGTCCCAGAAGTCATAAAAGCCTGCAAAGACTCCAAACCATTTCAGGAAGGGAAAGTTGGAATGCCTGATCAAGGGACAGATTTATGATGAGCCACTGCTATTGATATTTCTCCTGCTGGAAGAGCAAGAGCAGGAAAAGGATTTACTCCTTGGGTAAATGTAAACACTAGTGAGGAGACCTCTTGTGAATGCAAATGTTGTTGAATTTGCGCATGCATATTCATCAACTAAGCAAAGCTTAACTGGGTGAATTGATAAGCATAGGCATAGCATCCTATGATACTGGCATACTACAAGAGATGATATTCAGCAGGTTCTGACCAATTCTGGAGAATCGATAGCGGAAATTTTGAGAAGTTCAGAGAACCAGCAAATACCACCTCTGACTGGAGATTTTACAGCATCCTTCTCCTGCCACGCCCACCAAGCCATGCCCACAGAACCAGTAGTAAAAAAATTTGAATCCCACCATTGCGTACTACCCCAAACCCAATAAATGTTTGAGAGGGGCAGTTCATAGATTTAGCAGAAAGAAAGCCAGTTTGGTGTAGTGGTTAAGGCATCAGGCTAGAAACCAGAAGACTGAGTTATAGTCCTGCTTTGGGCACAAAGCCCACTTGGGGTGGCCATGATCTTGGGCCAGTCACTTTCTCTTAGATCTAGGAAAGAAGCAATGGCAATCCACTTCTGAAAAACCTTGCCAAGAAAACTGCAAGGACTTGTCCAGAGAGCCTCTGAGAATCTGACAAAATTGAATGGAAGAAAACAAAATCTAATAAAAGGAAATCAAATGATCTCTATACCAAGATGAATCATTATGTGTTTGTATCTCTGATGTGTAAATAAAAGAAATCTTAATGCATATCTAAATACAGGACTGCCTGTGTTCTGGTTTCGTATTCCTTCAATCTTCTTGTGGCTTGTTCTCCTGCTATTTTATTGGGATGGTTGTCTGTCAGGAATTGTATCCTTGGACAAGTTTGAAAAAAAAAAGGATGAATTGAATCACGAGAGGTTTAGAAAGTAGATGTAGAAACCTTTCTGAACTTGTTCTGTGGCATCTGCTTGGTTATATATGCTGTGGCCTTTCCCCTTGTGATATCACAATGCATGAAAGCAAATGCAGTGTGCGCAGGCGTGGGCGCGCACACACACACACACACACACACACACAAGAAAAGCTAATGCTGACCATAAGCCGAGGGGCCAGGAAGGGGCAAAGTCTTCTGCCTTCAGGTTGCTGTGATGCACATGGGGTGAGGGGGTGGTAGGAACCGAAGGGTGAAAATTATGTGTGTCTCCTTCAAAGAAACAGCAATGCCACATATTCCCTTAAAGCATCAAGAGAAGGGAATCTTGGCATGGAAAATATGATCCCAGACCATAGAATAGTAGACATTCTCATCTTCCCTTGCCGGAAGCGTCCTAATGCTAAAGAAACAAATGATGGAAAGTGACCTCCTGCAAGAATTTGATCCAGCAAGCTGGGCTGCTGCTGTTGCTGCTGCTACAACAATTAACCCTTTCATTGCCCACCCCTACAATAAAAAAAGAAAAGCAAAAAAGAATGTCTTTTCAGCTGAAGGAATAAGGTCAGAGGGTCACCTAGAAAGTACAAATAAAAAGCCTTAATTATCTTCACTTCCAACACTAAAACCTTTATATTCATTCCTATTATTTCATATGGCTTTCTGGTTTTTTGGATGAAGCTGCAAAGAAATCAAATAATTATAGGTTGGGAATTAAAAGTGGGAAATGGACAGATGGTTCTTTTCACTGCTTTTCTGTTTCACACACACACACGCGCAAGCAAATACACACCTAACCATCTATTCTTTCCTCTTGGTTGGATGTTTTGTGGTACCGTAAGGCACATTTTTCGTGAATCCAGTTTGTACCCAGCTGAATTAGAATGTTATGACATCAAGGGTTCCATCCTTCAAGAGACCAAGAGATGCAATCTGAAGGATGTCCAATGAATTATTTCATCCTGCAACTCAGCAATCCTGGTGTCATATGTTCATTATCCCTCTTAGCCATGCTGGAATGAACAGCATTCCTGGATGTGAATGGAGGGAAACAACCTCTTTTCCTTGACAACTGCTTTTCTAACTGCTGCTTTCCTGGGGAAGACAGTGAAAGCAACACAGAAAACCTATCTTAACTAATCTTGGAAACATTGTCAGAAATAATTCCACATCCAGTATCTTTTGTTTTGCACAGAATAACATTATGCATCTTTTGACACAGGCAATGAGTAATAAATAAATAAAAACATGGAAAAAAAATTCTTACAACTCATTTTAATTAGTTTCTTTTTCTAAATTTGTGTGTGTGTGTATGTGTGTGTATACATGATGCACAGGGAACTTCGTATATATGCCTTGGTTTTCCAGGTCAATTTTGTCTTTGGGGTTTTTAAGGATGGCTGCTATTTTTTTGTCTGTTTTG
>BHFT01029439.1:0-29846 GCA_004320025.1 Laticauda laticaudata
GGAGTCGACTCAAGGAGAAGACATTTTAAATAGACAATTAACACAAAGAACACTACAAATGAAGTGGGGAATAGAAGGAAGGTTTTAAAAAGTTGAGATTTTAAGAGGCCCAACTTGAAGGGGGAATCACTATGAAGTCGGGAAAGGCAGACCAGACCCAGCAGAAAAGGGGAAAGAAGTATTAAGAATGAGGAGAGGGATATACAAGCTTTGGAATGAGAAAAGATATGGGAAAAGAGGGGGAGGAGAAGAAGGAAGTAAGAAACAGGTGACATGGAAATAAGAAAATATGGATATAGTAAAGATGTTGAAAAGTAATTGTTTTTTTTCAGAGAGTAATGGTGTTTGATAGAATTTGAAAAGGGGATTCTGCGCAGGTGTAACAAAAGGTAATAAGAATATTCTGCAATTAAAAATATTTATTTTTCAAAATATTGTCCGCCGCTCTTAATTTTTAATAGGGAGGGAGGAGTTATCAGTATTTATATTTACCCCCTATTTTCTAAAATATTTAGAAAAATAGGGTAATATAAATACTGATACTCTTATTAAAAATTAAGGGGGGAAAAGCATGCTATGGAATCCCAATGAAGAAGATGTAATTTTGATTTTTATTGTAAACTTCTTTCATAATAATAGGTTTATTTGGAATCAAGATGAGGTGAATAAGGTTATATTTTAATCATGAGGTGATCCCACACCTGAAAGTCATAAAAGGGTCCCGCCTTGGTTTTTTTTCTCTTAGTGTTAAAAATTTGTTATTAATCTAGAAATTTATAAAAAGAATATTAATGGAAAAGGGATATTACAGATTAAAGAACCAACTAATTAATAAGTTAATATAGACTAATTTAAAAGCAAGGAGAGCCATTGTTAACCTTTTATTAATATTATTATTATTAGGCAAACACATATTGTTATTTTTTATTTTAAAATAAAATATTAGGATTAAATTGAAATAATTGAAAGAAACAAAACGATGTTTCGATGAGATCAACCTGAAAGAGGCAAATATATGCTTGTTCTCTCTTAACTGACAATTTGGAAATGGAAAAAAAGGTAATATATAGAAATTAAGTATGCACTATATGAATGTATAATTGCTGTCATTTTGTATGTAAAGGTGATGACCCGGAAATATGTTGTCCACCAAAAAGAGATTTTTGTTTTTAATGTGAAAAACTGAATAAAATTTGTTTTTTTAAAAAATAGCAGAAAATATCTTAATGTGTACATTTTATGATTTATTGGAACATGATTTATTGGAAAAAAAAACACGTAGTCAATTTTTTTCCAATGGAACAATCCAGCATAGCAGTGATAAGTAAATAAATAATGACTTCCAAGCAATCTAAATCTAAAATCCATTAATTTCCTGTCCATCCTTTTTATGACAAAATATACTTCAATGACATTTACACAGTGTTATAGTAATAAATGTGAAGTTCGCTACACACTTTCCTGTTTTTATATTTTCCCCACAAGCACTCACTATTTAAAATCCCTCACATGTGTCCTAGGGACAACTTAAGCCAGGGGTCTTCAAACTTGACAGCTTTAAGACTTGTGGCCCTCAACTCCCAGAAATCCTTCTCCAGTCATGTTAGCTCAGGAATTCTGGGAGTTGAAGTCCACAAGTCTTAAACTTGCCAAGCTTGAAGACCCTTGTTAAGCCATTATCCTGTCTGGAATATTTTTTAGAGGTGGAAAATCAGGTAATTTTTCCCTTAAAAGCTCTGTTCTAAAAGATGATAGAAGTTAAAAAAAACCCCACTTGCACTTTTGCTTTCAGGGTTTGTACTGAATGTGGAACACCCTCCACCCAAACTCCCAAGCCCTGTTAATAATTTGGATGGTTTTGTTTTGTTTTTTTGGTCAAAAAGAGAGTTTAAATCGAATTTAGGCTTATGGATGAACAACAAACAAAATATTTAGCTTTCAAACATCACATTCCTAGTTTTTTAAAAAAATCAGAATGATTTTGCTTCCGCTTTAAAATTTCTTCATGCCCATAAATTGCAATTACTTCACAATCGCAAGGTCACTTTTTGTTAGTTCCACTTAATCTGATTCTGACATCAGAGCAAAGTATAAAATTGTGTGAGCTTTTAGTAGAAGACAACCAGAAAAGTACAATAGATTTGGAAACAAAAGAGAAGTGTGGGAGTTATGCAGAGATTAAGAGAGAAAGCAAAATTTGGAAGTCGAGTGCTAGAAAATTAAATGTTTCAAGCTAGTACAGGTATTAATTCTGGGAAGTCCACTTTAAGGACAATTCAGGAAAAAACAAAATTTATATGTCACTAGAAACTAAGACCTTTGAAGGGAGATGAAAGGAGCTGTAGTCTTCAAAAAAGACTGAGCTGTAATAAAAGCTTCACCAATCTGAAAGGATGACAACACATGTCCTCTCTCATTCCACATTTCAGAGTCCAATTAGAATTACAAGAAGAATAGCAGAAGAAAAAAATATTGCAAGAAAAAGAGGAGTTCAACAATGGAACCAATTATTTAGAGAGATAGGTGCTTCCCTTTCAAATGTCCTTGGTGCTGTCTTCGCTTGGTTATTTTTTGCAGATGTTTCATTATCCAAACTAGGATGTTATAAAAATCAAGCTTAGTACCCCTCATTTCATCACTGAGCTACAAATATTCTCCTTTATTGTTTCCTTTTCATTTCCATTGTTTCCCACATTTCACATAGGGGGCGTGCGTAAGTGCACCAACGTGTCTACTGTCCCTGTCCTATTATTCCTTTTGTATTTTTTTATTTTTCTTATATGTATCCATGTATTCATAACTATGTTTTTACTTATACCTATTATCTTGTAAGCAATTGACAAATAAAAATAAAATAAAATAAAATAAATGGATGCTAGAAAAATTCTCTGACTGTTTTAAATTAGATCCCTGCATTGTCCAAAGAGTTAGATTTGAAGACTGAAACGTGTTAGGCCTGCAATTGCCATGGCTTTGGAAATCACTTGTCACATATAATCATATCCATGCAGATTCTGGTGGAAAAAAACTGGGAAAATGAATGAAGAATAGCTTCAAAAACAGTTTTGACTCTCTTCTTTCCTTTGCTGAATCCTAATCTAATCCACTCCTTTGTTTTCCTAACCATATTATTTGGTTATGAATTTAGACATTTCGGTATACACTGTGGGAAGAAATATCTATCTGGTTCAATTCCAAGCTGGGAGAAAGACACTGGAAACATGGAGACTGATTGGAAAGATGATTGCTTGATGAAGCAGAACCACATGGGTTTGTGGTTTGGGGCAGCTGACAAAACGGGAGTTGAGAGTGAGGTGTTGTTGTATCTTCCTTGAGCTTTGTATTTGAGCTTCCTGTTCCTATGCAAGAACATCACTACTATTGGCTGTTGTCAGATTCCTCTGGGGTCATGTAGGGGTCATAGCTGACTCTTTAGGCAAAAAAGGAAATGCAAACCCAAGATGCTTGTCTGAAGTAAGTTTGGTTGAAGTTTCAACTTCTCTAGGGGGTGTTGCAATGTCTGAAATACCCTTTGGAAATTGTGCAATGTAGTGAGCTCTGTGTCTTCTGCTAAATAACAGTGGGTTTAATCCTATTATGTCCTGAAGGGTCACATGTTCTATTCTTAATCCTATCACACTGAAGCTCAAGGTCTTTTGTTTTGTGGATAGGCTGGCCCAGTCTTTCTTAATGGGCACAAAATAACCACTGGGGCGGGGGGATATTAAGAAAGAGTGAGTCTGCTTCCTGCCTCTAAAAAAGCCATGTTTCTTCATTTCTCATTTCGGGAAATATAACATTCTGCCTTTTTATATATTCTTCAAAATATTTCATTCTTCTAGGAGGTAGGGCTTCCCACAATATTAAGTCATATATCTAACATTTTCCTATGGACATCACCACTGTAACAATATTAGTTCTTCTGAAATAATTTTATTTAAGATTTTTCTGCCTGATTCTTTCTCCCTATTGTTCTATGAGAAATTATCTAATTAATATATAAAAATAGAATCTGGGCACATTATACTTTTCATGATAATGAATTTTCACACTTCCAAAAAAATGATTTTTCAATGTTGCATCTGAGATCTTTAAGCCTCTCCTGGAGCAGTTTAATTTCAGAAACATATAAAATAAAAAATGTCTCTTAATTACCTTTAGAATTGCAATCTGCTTAAAGCAGATTCTAGCTCTCACTTAGAACCTGAAGTAGCATAGAGAACTAAATTACAGGAAAAGCAAAACATTTTTTAACACCCCCCCCCCCCCCACNCCCCCCCCCCCCCCACAACAAAGTTGTGAGCTTTCAGATCACAACAATGATAATATACCTAATTATAGGTATACCAAACCTATAAACCAAATATAACCAATTAAAAGCAAATGAATATAAGTTGAAGAAATATTCTAGTATAACTCCATTCTGCCTGGAGAAATGCATTGATTGTGGTTTCATGTTTATGCAGAATTTTCTGGATGAAGGTTCCATTAAACCAAGTAACAGTTCTTTTCATGAAAACAGGTATGTGATTTTGTTGAAAATTATTCAGAATGTGTTTCTTTAAAATCTACTAGTTTTGGATTTCAAAAATGCAGACACCACTAGATGGTGAGAGTTAAAAGAGTTAAAAGCTTTCTGTACTTTCTTTCCATGTAAGGGTTAAGTGGAATCTTAGAGTTCTGGTTTGTCTAGTTTTATGATTTTGATATAAGACATCAAAGATTTGCAGCATTAAAAGAAAGGGCATTGGTACTTACCTGATACTCCCGTTCTCTGTGAGCTGTGAAGAGCATTCAGAAGTGGGAGGTGCTTCAGTCTCTTCTGGAAAGGCTGGGCTTAAAACTCTGGGACGCTCCTCCTTCTCCACGGAACACCTCCCCAGCATCCCCAGTTTTGCGAAGACTGAGTGCCAAAGTCCGGAACTCATCACCTAATCTGGATCCTGATTGGAACGGAACCCCCCAGATGGAAAGAAAAGAGTGGGGCTGGATGCTCTTCACAGCTTACAGAGAATGGACATGTCAGGTAAGTACCAATGCCCTTTCTCCCATGAGCTGTTCAGAGCATCCAGAAGTGGGACATACCAAAAAGCAGTTGGCCAATCCTTAGGAGGGACTCCCATCTGGATAAAAAATCCACTCCTAGAACTCTGTTGGACCCTCTTCAGGTACTCCTTCTTGCCAAATGAAGTTTACTGCTGAGGCGCACTTATAAACCATCAATTTTATACAATTTCTGACAAAAGGGAGATGGTGAAGGCCCAAGTTGCTGCTCTGCAAATTTCGTCTATTGAAGCCCGTGTGGCCCATGCTACTTGATGTTGCCACACACTTCTTGTTGAGTGGCTGTAATGCCCTTAGGACTGAGATGGACTTGACATTTCGTAAACTTTTAGCTATGGTGGCTTTCAACCGATGATCGTTAGACAACACCTTTTGTCCCAAAGAAGACTGGGTTGAAGGATAGAATAGAGCCTCAGATTTTCGAAAATGCCGCCGTGCAGTTCTAGATAGATGCTTAACAGGCCCCTTCGAATGTCAAGTCGATTGCCATTGTGCTCCAGTCCTATTTGGAAGCCACCAACTCCTGCGCTCTGTGGAGGTGAATTTACTTTAGGACGTGAACGATGGAGTCCAATCGTGAGAACCACTCTGTCTGCATGAAACACACACAGGTTCTTACTCATGACAAGTGCCGCCAATTGGAAATCCTCTTGCTGATGTGATTGCAATTAGGTGAATGCACCTTGTATGTCAGGAATTGAGACTAGTGCGTTCTTAAAAGGCTCAAACGGGCCCAGTTAAGTGCGCTTAAACACCTTATTGACGGTCCCAGTGGGATAGCGCGTGAACTTAGCTTAAGTTTGCCAGTTCCCTTCTAAGAAAACTCGATCGGAGACTACTGGGACGGTGCGTGATCGGCAATGAAGTCACTTCCAGGATATCACCGGAGGCTAGAGACACCACTGGTCTGAATTAAAGTATTTGGAGATAGGTCCTTTGGTCAACCTCTCTGTAAAAATGTCCAATAATTGTCCTAATTGATGGGGCAGTTGGGGTCGATCTTAGATACTCGGACCAGCGAAAGAAAGCGGACCATGTGGCCTCAATATAGACGATTTGGTTGAGGACCGTCTGATGCTTGAATGGTGGGGCATAGCATCCTCTTGAATTGTTGGGCCCTTAACAGCTCGCTCAACCCCTCCATATAGCTAGATCCTGAGTCCATTTGCGTTCAGGTGAAGTATCGGGAAAGCTTCGACCGGTTGGAATTTTCCAATGTTGTCCTCTCAACAGGGTCCTGTTAAAGTCCTGCGACATCGTGCTGGGCCAGTAAGGGGGCGAACCATATTAACCTCCACTCGTTCCTCAATAACTTCTGGATCAGCCTGCGGTATTACCGGGAGTGGAGGGAAACGCATATAGGAGTCCAGAGGCCACTGACATCATTAGAGCTCGTTGACGGCCTCCGCCCTGAGATGGCTTGAAATATACCGTAATTGGGCGATTGAGAGGAGAAGAGACAAATAGATCGATCACCGGTTTGCCCAAACCTCGTACTGCTTCCTGGAAAGACAAGTCGACGGGTGTAGCGTGCCACTTTGAGCACCTGATCTGTCCCGTCACCCTGACTGAGCCAGTCCACTTGCGTAGTTGTAAGCGCCCTGCTATGTGTTCTACTGAGCGAAAACAGATTGGCCTCGGCCCATTGAAAGGCAAATTGGCGTCTCCAGGCATCAGAAAGTTTGAATGGGATATCCCCCTGTCTGTTTACGTGGGCCTTGGTTTGATTATTGGTCTGTCCAGACCAGAACATTGGCGTATTGGAAAAGGGGTAGAAAACTGCATAAGCGCCAGGGTGGAACTGCTTGCAGCGTCCAACAGGATGATGCTTGTGATTTTCGGAAAATAGTCTCCAAATTCCCTGCGCAGTGTGGGATTGAAAGTGAGCTCCCCAACCTACCGGGCTGGTGGCATCGGTTTGTGATCGTTCCCTGTAAGGTTCCTTGAGGACCACCCCTTGCTTATCATTTTTTCTGACCACCGCAGAAAGATTGTGACGGTATCTTTATCCGGATGTTTGGAGTGGCTCTTTCGGATCGCCTGGAAAGGTAGTGGGTAGAACCATTGCAGCTCATCTAGAATGCAATCGAGCCCAAGGCCACAATGGAAATACAAGAAATCAGTTTCCTAACAGAATTGAGACAGCGCTGCCAGGGAAAATCCCTCTTTAGGCTCTTGATCTCTCTGGCCAAAGACTGGATACTGTTTTACCTGTTCCGAGAAAGACCTTGCCCTCACGGTATCCATCACTGCCCCTAAATGAACTACCTAGTTGAGGGATCAAATGGCTTTTATCCCAATTTATGAAAAGCCCGTAACCTTGAAGGGTCTCCAGAGTAATCTTTGGTATCCAATTTTTTGCTTATGTTCTGAGATACAATAATTAAATGATCATTGAGATAACATTATAAGCGAATAGATTTGATCCTGAGTGAGGCAGCCAAAGCTGCTAGCGACCGTTGTAAAATTCCTAGGGCTGAAGCCAGACCGAATGGTATCTACAACGTGGAGTGCCGACACAATAGCAAAATCTAAGATATTTGTAGTGAGCAGTCTAATGGTATATGTAGGAATAAGCCCCTCTGTGAGACTATAGAGCAAAGCATCGTTCTCTCTGATGCTGAGCAGAATGGACTGGGAGAGTTAGTCATCTTTATATTTTCGATATAAACCAATGATCTGTTTCAGACGTGTTTGAGGTCCAGAATTGCCCCTTCCAAGCCCCCCGAACTCTTGGGACCAACAAGAAATAGGTAACAACCTTGACCCTGCTGTTCAGATGGGGACATCCTCTAACGGCCCGAATTTGTAGAAATGATTGATAGCTTCCTGCATCCAACGCCCTTCTCATACGGGGTTTGGACCTGAGGGCTCCTAATGAAAAAGTTCGGGGGGCGGGCGAGATTTTGAAACTCTTGAGCCAAATCCAAAACCTGATAGTGTCCCTGATCCACGCCCATCAGAGTGGAGCTTGTCCCAGTGATTTCCCAAGCCAAACAATTTAGCCACCTCCAAAGGGACTGCTGTCAAGGACTCACTGTGGACGCGATGAAAAAATCGGCCTCCAGGCCTCTGCGGGTTGTCTTCTGTTTTGGCCTCCCTGCTGACCTCTATCGGAAAGGATCAGGACGTATTCCTGTCTAAATGGCTGTAGCCTGATGTTCTCTGATGATTGGGAACGTATGGGCCTTGAAGTAGCAGGCCAAAAAGACCCCTTCCGAAACAATCGTGTGTGTTCTGTTTTCAGACCTCCGAAAAAGAGGGAAGCATTTCTGTCTTGTTTTCTATTCTCTATAAGGAGGCCAAGACACTGCCCAAATAAATTGTATTCCCCGATATTGAGGGCTGATGCCAAATATGCATTTATGCTTTGGTATCCACCTGCCAATGCCTGAGCCATAGCAGTCTCCGTGCTGAACGTCGAGATGCCTAAGCTCCTAGATGAGAATTTGGATCATGATTAAATGTCAGGCATCAGCGGAGAATTTCTGCCGCCTGCAATAATTTTAGCTATGTCCTGGTGGCTCTGGCCATTTGATTTGCGGGCAAATATATTCCCTTAAGAGGAAAAGTCATTTCATTAGGGAGGACCGGTGTAAAAAAAGGATGCTGCTGTAGCTTGCCCTATGGCCCAGGCGTCAGAAACCTTTTGTTGTGCCCTATGAGGTAGTGCAACTTCTGCTCTCTTTTCTTCCGGTCTCAGGGCTTCCTTCAGCCTCATGGGATAAGGTTGAAAGAAGAGGCCAGTTTGCCACAATGGGCTATCCACTCCGGCTTTTGAGGAAAATTTGAAAAACTCTGGTGCCAAATTATAATATCGTTATCATACCTGTTGGGGCTGGATATGATGCTGCTGATGCCCTTGATTTTTGTATTAATTCAGCAATTAGTTACAAAACAAATTTAGTTTGTACAATATTAGGTTCACAGCAATTCAGCAGGGACAGGGAATAGTTTCCGCCTCATTAGCCAGTTGTGAGATATTAGATCCTCAGATCGTTCTGCAGACCCTGTTGACAATGGATGAGGGTTTGATGTGCCTAGTTTAGCTGTTTCCTTGTCTTTAACAATAAGGTTTTAAAAAGAACGGTGGCGGCGGAAAAAAAGGCCAGAAAAAGGTACAGGTTGGTCCAGAATGAGGCCTTCATGGTCCGACATTCCTTGTTCTAGTGGGTCAGCCTCTAGCAACCCCAAGTCCATCTGATGGCTCGACCCCACCTCCATGGAAACATCCTGATCCTCAAATTTCACCTCCTCCCAAAGAGCCTGGGCTGGTGAGTTAGGAATATTGGGGAATACCTGAGTTTGATGTGGACCATGTGCGCAAAAGACCGAGCTGACAGGGATCCTTGCATCTGAAGTGGCTGAGAAGTGTCTGGTCCTGATGGGATTGCTGAACTCCAGCTGCAATGCCCTTTGAATTGCCATCTCCAACCATTGCTTCATTTTCAATGGGAATAGTCTCAGGTAATCCCTCCTCCTGTCTTAAGACCGGCGGCCGTAGGGGATGAAGGTGCCTTGGGATTAGCCCGGCCAGTACTCATTGGAGGAGATGTTGCCTATGGTGAGGTTGCCCAGAAAGCAGTCTGCCTGGGCTGGGCTAATAAGTCACACAGAGGCCCCAACAATGGCGTATCTGTGCGGTCCCTGACCCGATTGATGTGTCACAGCCATCTTGCCTGCCTCCCTGGTTCGTTTCTGCAGTTACCTTTCCAAAGCTAGGTGCTGTCTCTGGGCATCCTTATCCGCCGCCTTAAGAGGCCTTTTTGGGCCCACTGCTTATCCTGGGACTTATTTGGCTTGGGAGCGGAAAGCGTTGTCACCTTCCATTGTGGATGACTGATTTCTCTTGCCTCTGACTTTAATTAATTTTTTTAATTATTATGATTATTATGTTATTAATATTTGTACTTTTGGGGTGATGCCTTCCCCCCCTGCCGGTTTTAAAGTAGAATGCTCCTCCAGGAGAGTAAGACTATATACATATACATAATACATATATAATATGCAGAATATACAGAATATATATATATATGTACAGAAGTATACAGAAAGCCTGATGATGGCAGATGAGATTCTGCCAAAACGTTGCTACAACTTTTGAACGTGGGATAATACCCGAAGGAAGCCGAACAGTATGTGTGTGTGTGTGGTGTGTGTTGTGTGTGTGTGTGTGTGTGTGTGTATGTATATTATATATATATATATATATATATATATATGTTTTTTTAAGCTCTCGCGCGGTACTTACATTTTGCTGCTGTTTAGCTTCCTTCGGGTATTATCCCCACGTCATTGTAGTTCTGTAAAGTTGTAGCTCATTGTAGTTCTGTTAATACCCGAAGGAAGCTAAACAGCATATATATATAATATATATATATATATATTATAATATATATATATATATATATACTATATATATGTATATGTGTGTGTATATATATATATATATGCAACACCCATAATACATATGCCTATATCTATATTGTATAACTGTGTATATGGTAAGCAGTATCTAAGGGTCCCCAACAAGGGAAACCTCCAAGTGCTCCAAGCAAGAAAAACTCTGGATCCCGGGACCCCAACAAGGGAAAAACCAGCTATACAGGATCTGAGCAGGTGAATCCTTTTCCTGTCAAAACCCAACGTCCTGCTGTTTAATGGCACTTGCAATTTCACTCCAAAGAAATGATCCAAAGGCAATTGCAAGGAAATGCCTGTTTAATGGCTAGCCTGCTTATCCAACGTCAGTCAGACAAAGGGAGATGCTAAACCCAGAGGAGCAACAAAGTGGGAAGGTACTGCCCCGGTCCCCAAAAAGGGAAACCAGTGAGGAATGCGCCTGTGATAATTAGGCGCAAAACTTGAGCCAGCCATTAAAAAAGGCGGGAGGCAGAATCTCTGTTGTTCATGTCTGAGCAGTCTAACGAGCCACTGCTGCTGAGGCTCTAATTTTGCGAGTAAAATGCTCCTGTCAGATGAAACGGCAAAGCGAAGTGAGCCACAGCTGCGAGCACTCCCACTACGATCGCAGAGAAGACGATCGGAACGTTAGATAGGTAACTGCCCTGAGGCAGTTAGCCTCAGGCTGCCTTGTGGGTGGCAGGCTCTGCTATTACAAGGAAACTGTTTTTTTTTTTTTTTAACTGATCGAGGTAACCTACTAGAGGGACAAGCCTGAAAAAATCCAAATTAAATGGGGAAGATTTTTAAAAGCCGAAATAACCCAAGAGCAAACCTGAATCAGAAAACAGTTCCAGTCAGGGAATGCACAACCTCTTACCACAAAGGCTGAGCTAAAACTGGGGACGCTGGGGAGGTATTCCGTGGAGGAGGAGGAGCATCCCAGCCTTTCCAGAAGAGACTGAAGCACCTCCCACTTCTGGATGCTCTGAACAGTTCATGGGAGAAAGTGTTGCTTTCCTTCTACTTTTTGAATTATGAAATTAGGAAAAGGCAAAAAATAAAAACACCTGGAAGGAATTTAAGACAGCAATTATGAGCTGTGTTTGTTGTCTCAAAAGATGTCAGCATCTACCAGGACTTGTCCAGGCTTGGAAGATGAGAAGGATCAAGGTTAACAAAATGAGAAACGACTAAAGACAACTAATCTAAAGGTGGAAACAGAGGGCAAGGGTAATTTATTTCCATTAGGGGAAAAAAACCCCACAATAGCTTTGTGCTTTTAAAAATATTTTTCATAGCACAAAGCCAGCCCTATATGGTCCAGGAACACAGCGCAAAGGGGAATTTTGGTATGCTGCAGCCCTTTTAAATTCCATTCTGCATTTCCCCCTCCTTCTTGTCATATGAAACCAGCCTCTCTCAGCAGGCAGAGCAAGAAGGTGTTGGAGAAGGTCAGCTGGGGTGACAGAGCATAGAGCAACAATGGGTCAGAAGAGCTTATATGGAAGAGGAGATAAGTGGGTAGGCTATCAAGTACCTAAATTCTGATTATATGACCTCAGGTAAGCTGCAACAGAGGTAACTGTGGGCATAGGGTGTAAATCCCTTCATTCAGCACTATCATAACTTCAAACAGTTGCTGAAGAAATATTTATTTATATTATTCCTTATGGGAAAAAACTGTACTCGTCATCTGTCAGGTCTGCTTTGCTGGCATCCTACTGTAAAATGCAGGAGGGGGGACAATAGGAATGGGAGGGATGACAGGAATATAGGAACCAGAGATGTCAATCAGGAACAGACCAGTGATCCAAGGACATGAGAGTGAAAACTGAGTGCCAAACCTCAAATTTGTTACCAAAACACCAAATTCGAATATTATTGGACACTCATGAACTGGTCAAGAGGGAGGGCCCAGGAAATGAGGAAAAAGCAGATTTTAAGCTGGAATATTCAGATCCAGCTTTGCTTATACTGTGACCACTTGACTTTAGAAAAAGTATACCTTTCACAACAAATGGAGTGTGATGACCTGGGGCGTGACACAAAAATAACCNGCCCCAATGTCCAATTATCCTGAAGTAGCATAGAGAACTAAATTACAGGAAAAGCAAAACTTTTTTTTAACCAAAGTCATCCACCTGGTTGTCATGGCTAAGGCAGGACTGGAACTTCACTGCTTCCTCAAATACTGTGAATGGAACTATCTGCTCATAATAACTTACTGCAGAAAGGCAGATTCTAGTGGTATGTCAGGAGAACATTTTAACGGAAAATGCTGTTCTATGGAAAAAGCTGTAGAAGGTTCCTATTGACTGCATCTATTCAAGAAGAGGGTGTATAGATGCTTTAACATACCAAGAAGGCTGAATGCCATAATTTGTGTGTTTCCTTCTTAGAAATTTCTACTTGGTATCATTTCTATTCTATGCAAGTTCCTGAATGATAATAGGTCCAAATTTTAAAATTAGATTTAGATGTTTCATTGAGCAAATACAGATTTGTTTTCTCTCAACTTGGATTATAAATTGTTTTTTTTTTTTAGAACTGTATTATTGTCAGAAACAGACGACTATAACTGTCATAAAGAGATAGACCTAAAACAAATACAAGCAATCTAGTTTTAGTCCTTCCAAGTTATATTATATAATAAATAGTTCAAAAATATTATTGCTAGTGGAAAATTTGTAATTATTACTTCATTAACAATTACAGTAATAAAAGAGGACTGTTCTGTGGAAAAAATAATTGTAGTTATTTATAGTGTGATTATTATTAATCACTCATTCATGGCAATAGAAATGGTGGCAAAGTCAGTTCAGAATAATAAATTATACTTTTTAACAATGTAGTGATGGCGACTATTATTCACTGAATAATAGGTAATGGTAATGGAGGAGAAACATTTTTCTTAAGGAACGTGTGATTCTTTTTATTGACAGATGGTTTCCAAAAGCTGAGCACAATACCCGTCTGAAAATGGTTTCTATTTTTCATGTTAAAGTCTGGAAGACATTGCAAATTACTCTACTTCCTTCCTTATCTTTAGGACTTTTTAATATTGGAAATCAGTTGGGAAAAATGGGCTTCACAGAATGGACTATAGATGTGAGAGGAGAATATGACTGAAGGATTTAACCCACCATGCATACAGGTAGTTACAACCCAGATTCAAATTTCCAACTGTCAGATACCTCCAAGTCATGTGCCTGCACTTCCAATGGGGTCACTTGTGGAATATTTACTTAGTGATCATTGGTTCCTTTATGTCAGGGCACAAAAAAGATCATAAAATCAAGCCAATCATGTGACCACCCCGCTTTACAACTTTATTACTTTAATGGGCAAGTTCCTTTATGGTATAAGTCAAGAACTGGTTGCATACACCCAAATCATAACTTCAGCTCTTACATTCAGGATAAACGAACTAGTGGTCCAGCAAACTTATTTTTATGCTCAAGACAACTTGACTCTGACATTACCACGAAAACCATTGCACTTTTGAAAGATATAATGCTCCACTGAAGTTAAAGTATTGTTTGATCAAGGCTAACTGAAGTGAGATCAGTAAAATGTCAGGCCACTATCTGTTTCACAAAAATAGTACAACACAAGGATCATAGCTGCATAGTTTACTAAAGGATTTACAGTATGTAACTTAGTATTTTACATGCAGCCAAAAATTGGTTACACTGGGCTGACAAGAGTTCCCAGAAATAATCTTTCTACATTAACTATTAACTGCACTTTATAAGAAAAATAAAACTTGGACTCTATGATAGTTCTTAATTTATACCTTTAAGGATGCTACTTTGATCCTCCTCTAAAAATATGAAGATACCTAAAAAGACTTTTATGCAAACAGTACCAAGAGCAGATAAACCCAAGATCTCCTCTTTGCTAAAAAACAATCAATCAATAAAACAAACAAAAAAACTTTGACCCACCCAATCCTACTTCTTCTTTTATTGCTTGAAGAAAACAAGAAATGCTGTCTCAAAGCTGCCCATTCTATGCTTTTGAACTGAAGATTCTTCAATGACTCTCTTTCTCTCTCTCTCTTACCCATCCTCCATCCAATAACCTACTATGAGGTATCATCCAAGATCCCAAGAGGTTTCAGGCAGAAACACCAATATTTTAGGATATTTTGTATTCTGCTAAGCCATTTCCAACACTTTCATTCTGGGCTTTTAAGTGGTTGCTTCCAAAAAGTTGATAGCAAGACTTATATATCGCTTCACAGTGCTTTACAACCCTCTCTAAGCAGTTTACAGAGTCAGCCTATTGCCTCCAACAATTTGGGTCCTCATTTTACCCACCTCAGAAGGATGGAAGGCTAAGTCAACCTTGTGTCTGGTGAGATTTGAATTGCCAAATTGCAGGCAGCTAGCACTCAGCATAAGTAGCCTGCAGTACTGCCTCTAATCATTGTGCCACCACAAGCTCAATATGCTTCTTGATGGACTGCAAATATTGCATAATCCTCTTAGTGACTGCTGGCAGCCAGTGATCAACAGTAGTAGCCTGTAGTACTGCATTCTAACCACTGTGCCACTGCGGCTCTTAGCTGAGTGAACGACAATGATTCTGAGAGTGTACTGTGCTCAGACCTTATAGGAAATTTAATTAAAGAGTCCTAGATCCTATTGACTAGGTCAACCCAAACATTGCTACTTCAGTTTGCCACCACAGGTTATTCTCTGAAGATGCATCTATTGATATCTGTCAAAAGATACTTTGCCTAAAGATTCCTCAAATCTGGAAAAAGATAAGACATATATAGTGCACAGTTCCCAAATACTATCCTAGTCCTTTGCAGAGTAACTTTGAAACATTAATATTTTAGATTTATCAGTTTATTCTTGGATGAAAATCCTACAGACTAATTCAAGAAAAAAATGGGTTTGTTTTGGGCAATTATTAGTGTGATGGAGGAAGGGTCAGTATGGATTGGTGGCAGAATTGGTTGTATTTAGATCAAAGCTCAGTAAATATTTTGAAGAGGCAGAGAAAGCTATGCAGCATAGTAATTCTAATTCTCTATATGTAAAACTTTGGCTGTAAAATGTAAGTATGAATACTAATTACTTCTGCACCACTACAGAAAAGGTGAACCAGTCCTATAGATAATGAGAGTTTTTCTCAGCTTTCTTCAAAGCTCAATATTTCTGCCATTAAGCAAGAAAGGTCAGTTCATGAGAGATTGAAGTGTTGGATGTTTTTAAACAGATGCAAAGGGAGGGGGAAACAGGACCATAATCATAATTTCATCATTTTGAGGATAATGACAGACTAGTAGCTACTTTCGTTTTCTTCCTTTCCAGTACTTGAATACCAGTCCCATACTAATTTGCTAACTTTTGTTGGGTAAATAATGCTCATCAGTCAGAACAAATTAAAACAAGAGGATATTTCAGTTGTGTTTTTACAAAGATGAAAAGCAGGTTGTAAGTTGCCATTATCCATCTCAGTCATGAAGAGTGACTCAAATCTTTCCATCTTTCCCCTGTGTTATTTGATACTATTGTTTGTAGAATATGATTTAGTAAATCTTTAATTCAGAGTTCCTAGCCATTCATCGATCATTAATCTAATCATCTTTGTTGGTCTTTTCTCTACCCTGGAAGGAGTGCAGAAAAGAGCAACAAATAGTAAAAGCAGTTAGACTTAAATACCACTTCATAGAGCTTTACAGCCCCCTCTGAGCGGTTTACAGAGTCAGCCTATTGCCCCCAACAATCTGGATCCAACCTCAAAAGGATGGAAGGCTGAGTCAACCTTGAGCCTGGTAAGATCTGAACTGTCAAATGGCAGGCAGCCGGCAGGCAGCAGAAGTAGCCTGCAGTACTGCACTCTAACCATTGCACCACCGTGGCTCATAATGATTAGAGGAGGCTAAAACTTATGAAGAACAGTTGCAGGAATTGGGTTTACCTTGTCTAGTGAAAAGAAGGACTAGGGCTAACATGATAGCAGTGTTCCAATATTTGAAGGGCCGCTACAGAGAAGAGGGGCTCAACCTATTTTCCAAATTACCAGAAGGTAAAACAAGAAACAATGGATGGAAACTAATCAAAGGAAAGAAGCAACTTAGAATGAAAGAGAAACTATCTAATAGTAACATCAATTAACCAGTGAAAAGGCTTGCTTTCAGAAGTTGTGGGTGCTTCATCAATGGAGGTTTTTAAGAAGAGACTGAACAGCCACTTGTACGGAATGATATAGGGTCTCCTGCTTAAGCAGGGAATTGGACTATAAGACCTCCAAGGTTCCTTCCATCTATTATTCTGTTAAAGCCCCTCTTTATTTTCACAGCTCTTTCCTCTTCATGTATTTCAATGCCAATGCCACATGTTCTGAGAAGACATAGTTATGTGATTTCTATTGGGTTGTGTTTTTCTTTTGCAAACAAAAACTAAATTATTGCTGCATATGGCTCAAGTTAAGCCATTAAATTCATCAAGGGCATTTTAACTTCATACAGGTACTCCATGACTTACAACCACAACTGGGACCCAAATTTTTGTTGCGAACCAAGAGGATTAAGTGGACCTCAATTTCACCATCTTTTTTGCCACCATTGTTAAGCAATTTAGTGCAACTGTAAAGTGCATTGCCCTCACTGCCTTTGTTGGAAGCCAACTGGGAAGGTTTCAAATGGTGTTTATGTGACTCCGGGATGTTGCAACCATCATAAATACATGCTGGTTGCACCCAAATTTTGACCATGTGATTGTGGGGATCCTGTGATGTTTACAATTGTGAGACCAGCTGTAAGTAACTTTTTTCAGGGCTGTTGTAACTTTGAATAGTTGCTGAACGAACGTTGTTGAGGATATTTATATTGTTTCCATTTCTCAATACAGCCAATCTATCACTTCAGTCCTGCTGACCTTGAAATACTGGGTATATCATACACAAATCAGACTTCCAGATGGATTATATGAGCTTCGAAAAAGATCATTCAATCAATGTCCTTGTCCTAGAGTAATAGCAATAGCACTTAGTTTTATATATTGCTCCGTAGTGCTTTACAGCCCTGAGAAGTTTACAATGTCACCATATTGCCCCCAACAATCTGAGTCATCATTTTACCAACTTTGGAAGGATGGAAGGCTGAGCCAACCTTGGGCCTGATGAGATTTGAACTGCCAAATTGCAGGCAGCCTCAGTCAGCAGAAATAGTCTGTAGTACTGCACTCTAACCACTGCAACACCATAATATGAAATAGGATTTTCTTATTCTTAGTTTTCTAGTAATAGTAAATTTGATTGAACTCTTGGCTGTGGGCAGAGTTAGCCTGCAATACTGCATTCTAATCACTGCCCCATAGGGATAATCGAAGTTCTAGAGGCAACAAGCTCCTCTCAATCCCACTCCCCCCAAAAGTTCAATATAATAGATCAATAAAATAATATAGGAACAATAAAATATTACAACATTAGAGACATATGTCCTTTTTGGTGTTTCTAGATACAATTATAACCAAGTTGAAAATAAAAGTTGCTCAACTGCCGACACAATTGGTGGAATGAGACAGGTGTTTTGGAGTTTTGGAGACCCTGTGAGGAAGCACTCTGAGATTTAATTAACATTCAAGATTATAGCCTAAAAGGCATTTCATCCTTTGTCAGTACCTGCAGCTCCACAAGAACAAATATGTTAAATGCATGAAAAGCAGAGAGGAAAATATTCTTAGTTTTTGTCACAACTGAGATAGAACAGATGGCACTTTTCTCCTTGGAACAGCAGAACTTTTAAAGAGTCATCTCTTAGCTCTAATTCAGTTAGTTCGTACAGAAGGAGGTTATGCTACATTTGGTGCTAGCAACTGCAACAATTTTTCTCTTAGGACAGAAATTATTCTAGCCCAGGGAAATGTCAATGCAGTGTTACCACATCCGCTGCTGTCTCTTACTTCTTACTTGCTATGAAGAAGAAATACAGTCTTCAGATGGACTTGAATATTACACATTAAGTCACAATGCCATTCATCTGGTTTTGACTTGCCAGAGATACTATAGATGCATGTAGTTTATATCTTAAGTGGCCACTGTATTATTTTATTCCAACAGACTATTGTTAAATTCCAGACTTTAGCATAAGACAAGCATACCATAGTAAGTATTATTTTATTTTATTTTTTGTTTGTTTAATTCTTGGTCATAACCCTGTAATTTGCTTGGCAAAGTTTTTTCATCAGAGCTTAGCCATTGCCTCCTTCTTAGGGCTAAGAAAGAATGACTGACCAAAATCACTCAGCTGGCTTTGGGTTTAAGGTGAGATTAGAACTCATGGTCTCCTGGTTTCTAGCCTGAGGCCTTAACCATCATACTGGCTCTTAAGCCTTTATTAGTAAATTACAATTGGTTAGTCCTGCTTAATCTATTAAGCCAGAATCCAATGACAGAATGGCTTAATAGGATATGCAGACACAATCTTAAAATATTGAAACTCATGTCTGAGATCAGAACTCATCCAAAGAGTTGAAGGTTGAATAAATCAACTGCAGTCATTATCATCACTATACAATGTATAATAACGATAAGAAAAAAATAAAAATAAGACCAGGTAACTGTTCTTACCTACATAACTGATCTGTGGGCACTGCCTCTCAGCCTTATAAGGTGGTCCAGATAAAAAGTACACTCAGATGAACCAATCCTATTTTTACTGTAAGGTTATTTTAACTGTAAGGCTATTTTAACAGAATTTTGCAAGACTGAAAGTTCATTTTTCCCTTCTTTTTAGTTTCTGAAAAACTAAACAGAGTCCCTTCTGAAACACTTCCCAAGCTCCCACCCTACCTCAAATATGGCATGGTATGCCTCTTATCAGGCTGTTGCCTAGGCTGCAGATCTTCCTTCTATTCTCACTTATTATTACACTTCCACATGTCAGTGGTTTAATTCAACAATTCCTCAAATTTTCTGAAGCCAGCAATGTGATCATCTTCCTTGTACATCTTCCTTCTCTCAGGCTTTTAAATCCCACAGGGACAGATACCCAAATTCCACTCACTGCTCCCTCCAGCTGACAAAAGAAAGAAACTGCTATCCTACAAGTACTCCATCTCAATCAAGTATGGGACAGCAAATATCCCCAATTTCATGCCAAAAGTGGAAATAAACAAAATGTTATCACTTTCCCCAGCCTTGTTGCTCTGATGGGAAATTAAGCATTTGCATTGTTTGCAAAAACAAACAGAAAACAACTCTTGATACCTTTTCTTTGTGGTATTTAAAAGGATGTAAAGATGATGTGCCAGTTTTACAGTGCAATTTTGTAGTCAGGCAGATTACCCAGTGTTATAACCATGCCAGGAAGCAGCTGAAGTAGGAGACAGGGGGAGTAAAATCAGTGCTTCCCACTCTAGGAAGAAGATGAAGAGTTGGAGTTAAGGCTTGCTAGAACTCTGGATTTAAGAAATGGGTCAAACAAGAACACAAACTACCTTAACACTGCAAGAAAAGGTTCTCAAGCTGTGCTCCAATTTCAAGTGAACCAGCACAATGCAATTCCCCTCCGTCCCCAATGTAATCTATAAAAACGAGCCAGTCTTATGCAACTGGATCACTGCTTTGTCCTTTGCTGTGTCCTGCTGAAATGACCACTGAAGGGAGAGAGAGACCTATAGTAACAGCTGGCTCCAACCATCGGTATAAGGTGATTTTGACCTTTCTTTCAGACAAGGCTGAGTCAGTACATCATCTTTCCATAATGATGTATCTGATAAATCATGCTTCATTCTTAGAGAACCAGTTTGGTGTTGTGGTTAAGGCATCAGGCTAAGAAATCAAGATACAGATCAAGATAGCCAGGCATGAAGCTAGCTGGATGATTTTTAATCAGTCAACTCTCTCTCAACTCTAAGAAAAAGGTAATGGCAAACCACTTCCAAAAATCTTGCCAAAAAACCTGGGTGGACTAGTCTAGCCAACTTCCAGGAGTTAACTTGAAGGTGCTAAGACAATTCATTTATGCACTTTATGCACCAATGAGAATAATAGATATTTCATCCTGATTTCCTTTTAACGTTTCCAAGCAGAAAGAGATACAGATGTTACACTGTGTCAGAAGTCCATGTATGGGGTGTTATGTGACCCAGCCCATAAGTCACTGAGCACGAGGATCTGGAAGCTCCTCAAATTAATGCACCAAATATAGTCATCTAAAGCAGCAGT
The DNA here is from genome assembly GCA_004320025.1 of Laticauda laticaudata. Taxonomy (NCBI): domain Eukaryota; kingdom Metazoa; phylum Chordata; class Lepidosauria; order Squamata; family Elapidae; genus Laticauda; species Laticauda laticaudata. Next base: position 20,659 of record BHFT01029439.1, read on the forward strand.
CCCCAACCTGTGCGGCATGGCAACCCAGATGGGGGGGAGGGGAACTGGGCCATCAGTGGGCTGGTGATACGCACCCACACAGCCTTTGTGCAAGTGGTGGACCAGTGTGCATGAGCACCAGTATCCCCACCCTGCCAGTCATGCAAGTTGAGCTATGCATACACTCCAACCAGACATTCGTGCAGCCCAATTCTGAATAGGCCATGGTGTCAGATGGTGCTATAGAGAAAAGAAACTTTTACTGAAAATCAAATGGTAGCATCAAAAGAATTCTAGATCTGAGAACTTACGCACGGAAAACACATATACAAAGTTATGGCAACATTCCCATCCACAATAGTTCAAACAGTACATCCAATCAAAGATGTGTATAATGTCATGTGGGGCATCTTCAGGTGGTGATGCAGACATCTGGCTGTTGACCTTGACCTAGTTTGATAAAGAGCTGCAGTTGCGCAGTTAGCAAGCAAATAAGCATTAACAAAGTTTTCCCCAAGATATACAGTTCATTCTCTCAAGCCTCCAGCACACTTCCCACCCCACAAAGCCCAATTGATTCACCCTCCTCCTGTTACTATAGCATCTGAAAATATAGCGAAAGAAAGGATTCTTGAAAGCTGACAAGACTCCTGGTAGTAGGCTGCAACCTGGGAGTTGGGGACCCCTGATCTAAAGTGCAAAGGTCTATGAGTTCAGTTCCTGTAGACTGAATTCCATTGACTAACATCTGTCTTCCTTTGTCTGAAGAATTCAAAACAGGATAAAACTGATCATGTGGTGTCTCTTAGTACTTACTGTAACTAAGAAGAAGAACTAAAGCAAATTAATATCCCAACAGATTTAGTGGAAAATAACATTAGAAAAGCAGGATATGAAAGTTAGAACAACATGAAAAATTACATTACAGAAGTTATGCTACTGGGAAGAAAGAAAGAGGATGCTTGGTAGGATGATAAATTGAAGAAGGCTTTGGGGAAAAGGCATACTGCTGAAAAAAAGATGAAGATGAGGAAAATATATTCCAAAATGCATATAAGGAGAAAAACACAGTTTAAAGAATATAGTGAAATGGAGCAAGGAGCAGTTAATATTCAGAGAGGCAAAGAAATCTGATGGAAATAAAACATTTTTCTGAAAGTGGAAAGAGGTGTAAACAAGGATCTTTAGCAGTTCATGGAATTAAAAACAAAAGTAGTACAACAACTGTCATGAAACTGAAAATCCTGGAAGACATATGTTAGTATATGAAATAGACGTTTGACAAGAATACCAGAATCATAAAGCCAATGTTAGATTGTTCTATACAAAGAGGAATAGAGATCCAAAAATCAGTGCATTGAAGATCCAAGTAATTGTATCTGGTAAGAAAAATACAGTAGACTGTGCGATTGCAAGCTATATGCAAGTAGCAAAAAAGCAGAGCAAATGGGTAAATTTGTGTATCGTGATAGAATATTTTCTAAAGATTGGAAAAGAGATGGCAAAACTTTTAAGATGTTCAAATGCTGATAAAAACGCAGTAAAGAATAGGTGGCTAGTTACAGGGAATGAATCTCTACAGAAAAAAACAAAACCAGTTGTGTTTGCCTGTCCTCTTATACTGTATGGAAGAAAGAGCTGGGAAGCCCAGGAAACCCAAATAAGTAAAATAAGTGAAAGGTGTGTATATACTGTAGCAATGTGACAACAGTTAAATAATTCTATTCCTACTTATTGATAAAAAGTGCCAAAATGCAATGTGTTGTATTTATCTTACAACAGCACAATTCGAATACCAAAACTAATTCATTACAGGGACCTTCCAAATGTTCATTAATTGCATGATCAAGGTTTTCAGCTCTCTTATAAGAAAAGGTGCTAAAAGATGAATTGAGACATATAACCATCCTGCTCTCTAATTTCTGGAAGTGTGCTCCCAATTGGGCTTTAGAAGGCTACCACAATTTAATTAGTCTCTCTAATGTGTCAAATTGAAACATGCCTCTAAAATGATTAAACTAGTGATTTCTATACCATCACTCCTTCCTGCACACACATGTATATGTAATTAAAATATTAAAATATTTGTTTTTTCCCTATGATTTTATTTAATATGTATAAATTCCAGTTGGCTTCTCATCCAGTTTACATAAGATTTAGAGTTGGTTAATCTTATCACAGACTTATGCCTATATACCTTCAGGCAATTAACTAAGTCATGTTACTGGACCCAAAGATGCAATCCAGAAAAAAAAATGATGTTAGTTCCATTGCAAACAATCAATCTAAACAAGAGTGACAGTTTGGAATAACCATTAAGATACCAGGCTAGAAACTGGGAGACTGTGAATTTAAATCCTAAAAGAAATCAACCCTGTTTTTGGAAGGACAGATTTTGAAGCCGAAATTGGCTAATGAGAAGAGAGGACTCGTGGGAAAAAACCCTCATGGGAAAGATGTTGGGAAAGACTGAGGCAAAAGAGAAGGGAATCGAGATGATGAGATAATTAGACAGTATATCATCAACTCAGTGAACATGAATTTGGGCAAACATCAAAAGGCAATGGAGGACAGGTGGGGTCTGGCGTGCTGAAGTCCATAGGTTTGTAAAGAGTTGGACACAAGTTAGCAGCTGAACAACAACATGAGTTCAAAACCCACCTTAGGCATGACTGGATAACTTTGCAACAGTCATTCTCTGTAAGGAAAAAGTAGCAGTGTCAAACTACTTCTGAAAAAAGAAAAGAGCCTTGTGAAGAAACTGCAAGGACTTGTCGAGGCAGTTGCTAGGAGTCAACACTGACTTAAAGGCACCAATAATAAACAAGTTTACTCCAAGTATATCATTTCCAGTGTACTGTCTGTACCACTGTGTAGCTGACATCTTCTTCTGGACCACATTTTCATTTATAGTCTTATTTAGAAAGCAACAAGAAGTTGTTGTTTTTCCTTCCTAGCATTTCCCTTCATGTGGCGGCTCCCCTTCCCCTCTATCAACTGAGTGTTGATTCATTGGTTGTGACAGCAACAAGAATCCCCATCAAATATCTACTCTTTTTGCATCCAAGTTGTTTTGCTCGTGGAATGATAGATTCTCCCAGTGCTCCAAGGCAATATGTTAAGTCAATAAAGTAAGTTCCTGACTCTGCCCAGACACTGTAGATAACCTTAGAAAAATTGTATTTTACTGGAAATGCACTTTTTAAGCTAATTTTGTATTTTGTTTTAAATCAGAGATATGCATGCTAGAGTAATACTTCAAGGAAATCTAGTTTTAAATCAAATTCCAATATATGATGTGAAACATATTTTCTCCCTCCTAAGTTGAAGAAACTCTTCAGATAATTGTATCTTCTGCTTTTCTCTTTCACCCTCACCACTACAGATAGTCGTTGACTGACAACAGTTAATTTAGTGACCATTCAAAGTTACAATGACACTGAATAAAACTAACTTATAACCGTTTTTCACCATTATGACTTTTGCAGCAGTCCCATGATCATGTGAACAAAATTCAGATGCTTGGCAATTTGTTTATATTTATGACCGTTATTGTATTCCAAGGTCACATGATCACCTTTTGTGACCTTCTGACAAGCAAAGTCAATAGGGAAGCCTGATTCACTTAACAACCAGGTTACTAACTTATCCATGATTCACTGAGGCAAGAAAGGTCAAAAAATTGTGGTTGTATGTTGAGATATAAGTTGTATATTAATTAGAGATGACTGATTTTAGTGAGTCTATTTTAGGTAGGCAACTTCATAAAGAAAAATGTATTTAGTTTCAATTCTCAAACACAATTTCATTCTTCTGAATTCACTGGGATTTTGGACAGCTACTATTCTGCTATTACCATCTTACATAACTTTACTTAATTTTAAAACTTAAAACATTTTTCACAGTTGTTCTGATCGTAGTGCCCCCTCCATCCTATTTTAAATGGTCATAAATCTCCTACAGTACATAATAGGCACAGGACATAATTAAGGCCTGGACACCCTAATAAGAGCAGAGTTCAGAATCCAAACAGTTTCAGTTTTCTTTAAAGATGCCTAAATTATACACCCATTCATCTATATGTCCTTATTGGGTGCTAAATTTTATTTTCTATTTCTGTTTCTCTTCTGCTGAGTTTAATGTATCATTTTATATCATGGATATGATGATTCTTAACACTTGTCTAATCTTTGCACATTTCATACAAGTTAGTATATAAGATGATTAACAAAAACAAATTCAGAAAAATGAATGTACTGAATATTGTCCAAGACTTAATATTCTTTTGGTTAGTAAAATTTCTTAAATGCATTATGAAAACACAGTTAAGTGCATTTATTCATTCTTTTGGTTTACATATTCATTAAGGAACATAAAACAATTGAAATCTTTCAGTCACAGCACCAAACCATATTAAATATGAATCAGTTGCAGCAAGAAATGGTATCCTATAGAAACAACTGTACAAGGGTAAAGAGGTTAAGGGGGAACTGCGATATTTTGAAAAGATTATTAAGTTCTAAACCTGCTTGAGGAGGAACGAACAGCATGACTTAAAATAACCATAACAACATAGAACATATATTATTGAGTTTCTTTTTTTCTCTTGCTTGTAATTCCTTATTCTTGGAGGATGAAATATATTAAAAGTGAAAAGATCAGCAATGTTCCTTCTACCAATAATGAAGTCATCAGGAAAATGCCCAGGGGGAAGCACAGACTGTAAAAAGAAGAGATATTTAACTAGACTGCAACCTTCCTTCCTTCCTTCTTTCCTTCCTTCCTTCCCTCCCTCCCTCCTTTGCAATATTTGTGGATTTTTGTTTCCAGCACTTTTGACAAGGAATGGAAAAAACAGAAGTTAAAAAGGCAATTGTTCTCTCTATTGTACAGCATAACATCTGGATATTTCTCTCACTAAAAATAACAAAAGCATCAACTAGTAGTCACAGAAAATAATTATGTTAATGAAACACTCATTGAAAATGGGTAGAGAGATGACGAATAGAAGGCGGAAGCAAAAGAAACAAATAAGTATCTCACTTCATTGAGTGTTTTTCTCATAAGATGAAATTTGCAACAGCTGTTCCAATGGCATTTCTAAAAATTCTTGCTATGTGAACCATTTCATTCTTCAGACTAAAAAGTTACTGTGGGAGTAACACTGCACATGGAATCAGTAATATATTAAGAAGCCTCTATCTAGCAGGCAAAATAAATGCAAAAATATGCTAGAATTGAAAAAAAAAAACCAGAGCTATTTTGAATGAATCCAAATTTGAAATACAAGTTATGATTATTCCATGAAAACACATTTAGGGCAATCAAATCAAAACAGAATCTGTTATAAATGAGAGCTAATCAGGGAAACCTCTATTTATTAGGTATAAAAATGCTATTTCTCCTGTTAGCCTATAATTAAAGAAAATTGGTCCAAAGAACTGGAGAGTGAAACTTCAAAAGTTGGGCTTTAAGTTTAGATCAGCGTGTGTATGTGTGTGTGTTTGTGTGTGTGTGCTTAAATGGACATATTGAATGTAAATACTGCAATCATTACAGAATAAGGAACCTTTCAACTTGTGTCTGACTGCAAAATTTTGGCCAACAGTTTCCCCAGATAAGTCAAAACTAAACTCAACATTGAATACATACTGTGTTTCTCCAAAAATAAGACTGGGTCTTATATATTCATTTGTACCAAAAGTCACATTAGATTTTATTTTGGGAGGTTTGTCTTATTTTGTGACCACCCATCTGTTCCCTCTTTGCGGCCGCAATGGTGTATAGGGCTTCGCAGGGCAGACATACTTTTTATCCGGACAGAGAAAGGATGGAGAAGACTTAAAGCTTTGTCTGCTTGCAAATGGGACAATTTGAAATCTCTATTAGGCCCACTAGAAAAAAACTAGGCTAGGGCTTATTTTCAGGGTGAGACTTATTTTGGGGAAAACACAACATATATAAAATTTCATACTTGCTGTCTTTAGGTAAATTATTTTATTTCATGCAACTTCATATTTTCATCTTTTGTTTTCAATAAAATTCCATGAGACTATGGTCTTTTCTACAATAACAATGGTGAATTCAATAATAATACAGAACTTGTAAGTTCATGCATATTCATGGCACGTTTATCCCCATTTTTCTTGTTCTACTCTCATTGTCTTAGCTTTCTTTCTTCTTACCTTTCATTCCCTTCTAAGCTGTTGCAAAATTAAAATCAGTTCAGGTTAGTTTGCATAAGAAGTTCTTAAATTTAATTTTTGTAACTCCCATTGCATCTTTTCAGGTTCTGTAGTGCTACCCTCAAGATCCCAGGACTATTTATGTGAACTGTGATTGTTCCAAGTAAAAGAAACATCTCCCGAACTACAAGGACAGTGGAACAGATTAATTTTACTTATGTATTGTAAGAAAGCTGAGTTTGCAAAGGTACAAATCAATTTTTTTAGCAACAAAATGGCTATGCCTTTGGAATTGAGTTACCATTTATTTTCATTATATTCTGATTCAGTATTAATTCTCATGCATGAAAAATAGTATGTGGGAGGATGGGGAAAAGCATAATGAAGCACGAAATCTTTATCAAGCTGGTAAACAAGAGTTTCATGCTCAGTGAAGGAAATATAAGAGGCTAAGGCAACGAAAGTGGACTAATCTTCTCTTTTCATAGCAAACTTACAGTAATATGAGTACAGTATATCCACAGGGATACTAAAACAATTGAGGCAAAGAGAAGTTCATTTCCTCCTTTTTATATGTGTGCATACACAATTTATCTCACCATGATTATATGTAGTAGCTCAGGGTAATTTAATTAGAATTTAATGCTTATAAGAGTCATTCATTACTTGCAGTTACCTTATGCCAATGTTTGCTGCTAATTTTTATCCATCAAAATAGAAAGGGACTAACAAAAAACACTGATGGGCTTTTACAGTATAAAACATGCAACATCTTTCCAAATCACCAGCGAATATATAAAGCAGATCTTTCTCCATCAACTGCCTCATGAAAACCAGGGTGATCTGAAGATAAGTATTAGGGAGAGGTTTGTTCATATCTACTTTCAACTACTGAAGTTTACTAGATTTGGGGTTCTGTCACTATCTCTCAGTCTACTTCCTTGTGGAGAAACTTAGAAAAGGGAATATAGAGTTTCTGGAGAAAAATCAGCATATGGATTTAATAAATGAAACAAAAGAATGAAGTTCACTAGAAGAGACCCTTGTAAATTTTATAATTTTACAATGAATTTGCACTCAATTGTCATTTGGTCACTTCCAATTCTTCACGAACAAATGGACATCAGATTGTCATAATAATCTGCCAGAAATTCCTTTTTTTGAGTGTGAATTACCCCAAACTACCGTCAAATTATACATCACTACCATATTCAGAGATAACTTTTGTAATTTGATGGTAGATTTCTTTGTACTCCATGTAAAATCCATGAAGACTCATGTTTTGTCCCCCAAATTTAATACCCCACATAAGTGGCATGGTTTTAATTGAGAGGTGATTTGCAATACTGTAACCCTTAATTTGAAGGTGGTTTTATGAGCTGTGTAAGGGAGAGAAATAGGAAATAAAGTGGAAATTTTGGATAATTCATTTCTCACTTACAAGATCTGACATTTATCTTCATGCCAAATGTTGAGAGTTGACCCATTTACAGCACTCTCTTAATTGGATTCACAGGAATTGGGGGCTTTAAAAAAGAACCAATGTATGTAAAGTATTGTGACATTAGTGACATTATTTGGTCACTAGGACTACATCACTACAAAACTTTGCATTTGAGTGATGGTTTTTAGGATCTTTGTTGCAGCTTTGTCTAACAAATTCATTCAGAATTTAATGTCCACCAGCTATATAAGATAACTTGCTGATGACAAGAAAACAGGAAAAGCAAGGTTTAATTAGAGATACTAAAATTATTTCTTACAGCATTTCTAAACAACTAGGTAAAATGTATGTATTTGTTTAATGCATATTTTGTATCCTTTTCTGTTGTCTTTTAGAAAAATCTACACAAGACTGTAGTCTTTCCTGTGATAACAATGGCCAATAGAATAATAATACCACATTTTAAACTGGCTCAATACTTCTTAAGAATGTGTTTTTGTCCAACAACCTTTGCATTCTCTCTTCCTACTCTTTTTCGAAATCTAGCACACACTGGAAGTTGAGAAATCAAATTGTTGGGTTCAAGGCCCTTCCTGGGCCGCTTAAAATTTTCAGTGTTTTTAATAGTGAGGCCTGGCAAATGCCGTGTATTTCATTTTCAATCATTAAACATAATGGAATGTTCAAATAGAAATGAGTGTATTGCATAAATATATACACTGTATAAATAAAATCTTGAAAAATTATGCAGAAAAACTTAGGAAATGATGATTGATAAAGGAATATTCAAATCAAGGAGTAATAGGTAAACAGAACAGAAGGGAGTAATGTTAAAAAGTACAATTTGTTAACAATCTTTGAAGGTCTTGTGGAATGTTTTGAGCATCACATTTAGCCTGATCTCAAGCTACATATATAGAATATATATTGAAATGTGCTTTTTAGTGCCCTTTTCATGATTAGCTAATCAATTTATCAGAATTTCTAAGCCTAAATAAGAATCCATGTTCATTTTTAATTAACACACATCCAGTTTGAATTTATCGTTTTATGGCCATAAAAAAATCCAAAAGCATTTTGCCAGGAGTATAGAACCTCCATTATTTAACAACATCTTAAATTTCAGGTATATGAAAACATTTATTACAATAGAAAGACCTTCATCCTGAAAATAAATGAAGACAGGTATAGCTAAGATAATAGACAGTTGCAGTTCACTCAGTTCCTGCTTCTCCAAAATGTGATGGAGAAGGACAAAGGATAAGTTGGTGGATTACACAAATAAATGGAGGTGGCCAAACTTTATTTGTTGGCAGATTGTACTTTAAAAAAGATGCAATGTAAAGAAAAAACACCATGAATATACAGAAGAAATCTACAGAAAAAAAATTCAAACTGATGTCAAGAATTTGATTATTACTGATCCAAACATTCAGAATGAAAGGAAAAGGGTGTTGGTACTTACCTGATACGCCCGTTCTCTTTGAGCTGTGAAGAGCATCTAGTAGTGGGAGGTGCTTAGTCTCCGCATTCACAGGCTGAGCTTGATTTGTGGAACGCTCCTCCTCCACCATGTGACT
>BHFT01029440.1:0-66250 GCA_004320025.1 Laticauda laticaudata
TTTTTGTTATTGGAACCTTCACGCCCCTACCCGGTCCTTGAAAAAGTGTTTCTACATGAAACTGGTCCCTGGTACAAAAAAGGTTGGGGACCACTATTTAATGTACTCAATAATCTTTTTGTTTTATCTTGGTGAAAACCTTGTAGATGACTGAAAGAAGGCTTATTGGGTGATAGTTTTTAAAATCATCTTGGGCCCCTTTTTGTGTATAAGAATGACTTCTCTGAGTCATCTTGAGTATAGTTTTGTTAGTATCTTATGTAAACTGTGACTACCAGCATTTCCTGAAGCTTTGCCATTTTTCATTGATTTTATGGCACTTGATACTTTCTCCATTAGAATATCTGGCATTTCCTCTTTTGTGGGTGTTATTACTTTTGAGTGATCTTGATCTTGGTATAGCTCTGAATAGAATTTTCCAAGTTATTTCCAACATTTCCAGCTTATCACTCTTTATTTTTGTTTTTTGTGACGTCTTTGTCATTTTCATATGTTCTTTTTGACAGTCTATCTTCACTTTTGCTTGTACCATTCTGTAGTCACTTCCAACTTAACCAATGCTATAATGGAATGTGTGGACAACCTTGAGGAGGACAAAGAAAAGAGATGCAGTCTAGGAGCAGAGAGAAAGAAACTCCCAAGAACTTAACAGTCAGAGAAATAAACTTAGGAAGGACCTACCCTAACTGAGCAGATATTTAAAAGTGGTGGAAATTTGAACCTTCAAATCTGCAAGTTTTTGTTACCTTACAATAAAGTGGATTTAGCTCATCTACCCAAGCTTCCTCTCTGGTTTATTTCAAAGGGAGAAGAGAAGAAATCTGAACAAATGTGCACATGTTTTGTTCTTCCTTACTAAGAGAAGATTGGAAAAAATGTTCAAAATGCTTGCCTCTAAAATTTGCATACTTATATACTCTGTGTGTGTGTGTGTGTGATCACAGATATTCCATCCTTAAAAAAAACCATCATCACAGGTCTATTAAATCTCACTTATAATAGCTTTGAAAATACTTAATATCATGATGTAAAACTGGATATTTTTATACTGGCCCAGGGATCATCCCTTATATGGTCCATTGATTTCCAGTATACCATATCCAGAATTTAATTGGATCAGAGACTGGGAGTTTATTTTATTTTACTTTTGAGGGGTCCTTGGTGCACTCTGGGCTTGGTTTTTTTTTTTCTTGCAGATGCTTCATTACCCAAATTAAGTAACATCAGTGCTCATAATTAGCACCAAGGATCCCTCATTTCAATCCTGAGTTCTATTCTCCTTTATTGGTATTCTACTTTTATAAAAGAATTAAACTATTGAAAACATGTGTATCACTTGGACGTGCTAAATAAATGACGAAAGGTTGATTAATCAGCCTTTGGGAAGGAAAAGCCAGGATAATGGGTTTGGGAGGCAAAAATTAAAAAGTTGGAGACTGTATGCAATTGAGAGAACCCCTCAGATCCATAAGCCTGAATACACTTGGCAAAGCATCCAGATGAAGTATTGGCAATCTCATCCAATCTCAGAACCTCTGTACCACTCATTAAAGCAGCTTGACTTTATTCCCTATGATCTTGAGAAAAGGGTGATGCTACTTCAAAAGTTACATTAATTTTAATGGGTGGGTTTCCTGATGCAGCAGACCCTGTGAAAACCTAAACAGAAACAAAAGTCCAGCTGCTTTATTAAGGGACAGAGAGATACTGCATTTATCCAAGATCTGAATCAGTTTTGTACACTTCTAATAAATAGACTTTCCCACATGTGAAGTCTGCAAGTACTTAGAGCATTCAGTGAAATTGACAGCCATGTTACTATCCTCTGCTCCAGGGATGTCAAACTCCGTTGTCATGGCAGCATCACATGACATATCATGACTTTTCCCCCTTTCGTTAAACCAGGCATGGGTGAGGCCAGTGCATAATGCATCCAGCCCAGGGGCCACATGTTTGACAGCCCTGCTCTACTCATATTCAAAACAGAACTAAGAGGAGCTTTCCTTCTTAAGGATCAGTTCTTTTGATGAATCTGTGCATAAAGTTATTTGTTCTGATTTAACTAGTGCCTACAAAATTGGCAGTTCTAACTTCTTGACTTTATTACAAATGGGTCTATGGATTTCTGCAAACAGAGACACCAAACAACTAAGATGAATAGCTGCCAGATATGCACAAGCTTTAAAAACAGTCAGGAATAGTTTGTTCCCAGAACCTGAACAAGTTCTGGGTCCCAGCACTATCCATGGGAACTAGGCAAATTTCAAGACCTTTGCCCTTGCTGTCCTTTTTTTGGATTTTGAGAAAAGAGAATGAGTGAGAGGAGACAGTTTTATTTTGGAAATCAGACTTTATTGCAGGGGATTTAAATGCTGGAGGAGGAAGGTGCACTTAATAAGGAGAGACTGATAAGACAGCAGGGAAAAAAGTGTGACAAGAATACTTTCAATGAGTTTAAGCCATACCCTTTTTAAGATAAATAGTTGTGCTGGGGGGAAAAATTGCAATGGAAAGTGGGTATACATACACACAAATACATACACACAAAGCCAGGAGCAACTTCCAAAGTCTTCATGTGAACTTGGAAAAAGCCAAGGCTGCTTTAATGATCTAAAAAGAATTATTTTGTACATATATTTTGTAGATTGCAAAATATGCTGGAGTGGGTATATTGGTATTAGCTAAAATGTTACAGTATTTTAATGCAAAATTAATTATTCAATAATTTAGAAAATGTTTATCCCAAAGTTTAATTTCAAGAACGCTCAAGGAAGCTAACATGAAGGAAATTTACTTATTTATTTATTTTTATCCTGCCTTTATTATTTTTTTAAAATACTGCAAGGCAGCGAACATTCCCAATACATGTTCCTCATCCTATTTTCCCCACAAACAAGAATCATCTGAGGTGAGGTGAAGTAAGAGAGAATGCCTGGTGATTGGCTCAAATTTACCAGCTGGTAAAATTAATGCAAGCAAGCTTCCAAAAATTTGAATTTTAAACTTTGGGACCACAATGGAAAAGGCCATAGAGATGAGCAACATCTCCTTGTCTCCAATTATTAATTTGAAAAGTGGGCAGATTTAGATGGGGAAAAATGGAATTTTAAATTATTGCAGTCAGAAATCAAATCAGTTTTTAGAATAAATCCTACAGGATGGAGAGGGAAAATCTTACAATTAAATGTAAAATTATGGAGGCCTTCCTTTTATTCTTTTACTTTACAATTTTAGAAAGAAAGAAAAATGTTTTGGTTCTTTTCTTAACAGTATAGCAGAATCTCAACCGTAGGAATGAATGATTCTTGGGAAAATAAGACCAGCCCCAAAGTCATAAGAAACCATGTAAGTTGTTCTAGCCCTCATGGCAAGTAAGTGTGCGCACATCTCCACTTGCAGGAGCAGTGAGTGAGCACACATGTGCATATCCTCCATTTGTGCAAATAGCCAGTGTGTGTGTGCCCACTGCTCACACAAAATTGTGCATAAGTGTTTGCCAGCCATTCAAGTGGAACCGTCCCCTCTTCTTCCCCTTCCGCCTCCCCATCCCCCGCTGATCCACAAAGCCAGAAAGGTTTGGGAACTCTGCTCTAGAGTAGTGGAGTTGTTGCTGTTTTTTGGCAACTTTTAAGATGTGGGGATTTCAACTCCCATAATTCCCCAGCCAGCATACTGGGTGGGAAATTCTGGGAATTGAAGCATACAAATCTTAACATTGCCATGTTTAAAAAATACTGCCCTACAGTATTTATCTTGCCATACTATGCAAAAAAGAGGGCACAATGGCTCAGCAGTTAAAAACACTGAGTTATCAGCTGGAGAGTTGACAGCCCAGGTTTGAGACCCCGAGCTCCATGCAACAGGGTGACCTCCCTTTACTTGCCCCAGCTCCTGCCCGCTTAGCAGTTTGAAAGCATGCAAATGTGAGTAGATTAGTAGGTACCATTTTGTTGGGAAGGTAACAGTGTTTCATGCACCTCTGTAGCAAAATCAGCTAGACAGTGTCACTTCTTTAGACTGTGAAATTGGATCTATTAGAGTAGGGATGTCAAACATGTGTCATCATGGTGTCATCATGTGATGTATAGCGACTTTTTTCCCCTTCTCTAAAATGGGCATGGGTGTGGCCAGCATGTGATGTATCTGAGCCACGGGCCACAAGTTTGACAGTCCGGTATTAGAGCTTCCTGTAGCTGTTCTGCCCTTTTGCAATTCACTTTCCCATCCAATCTGATGAAAAGTGCAGAAGAACTCAAGTCTTATAAGTAATTGCTGGACATTTCGGTTGATCCTGTACACGTATTGCCTTGGGGTAATAATTACTCCTTCACAGAGAGGGAGAGAGAAAGGGTGAGGGTAGAGAGAAAGAATGAGAGAGAGAAACTCCAGACTAAACTAACCTGAACCCTTGTTTCAACTCTGGATTGAACTGACTTTATTTTAGCCTTGGTTGGTTGCTATGTAAACAAATCAGTCAAAACAAAATAAGCTCCCACTTCTCTGTTCTCTAACCTTGAGGAGTTATAGTCTCCGAGCTATGTGAACTAGCCATAAACTGGCTTCTACTAATTAATCCTTGGAAAAGTGCATGAAATTGTTTGGGTACTGAAGCTATTTATTTCTTCTCTTGGCTGAAGCTATAATTTTTCATATAACCATTAACCCAAGTTAAATGAACTCATTATTTGTACCATAATAGACCTGCCTGCTCTTATTTCTGCCAACTTTCCAAGACTAGGATTTGAATGTTTTGCTTTTCATCAGTGTTTTTGAACAAACAACTCCAATCAGTTTTTGGAGCTTAATAACTTAAATAACTTAAATCTTAAGATTTAAAATAAAATACGCATGCCTATGATTATGGAATAAAAATTTTCAAAAGTAATAAATAGATAAATATGCAATCTCTTTACTCTTTAGGGACCTCAATATGGTTTTTAACTGCTTAAGACTCTTTGAATGTTGCTCTAAATTGTTATGCTGAACTTTATTAAATATATAGAAAAGCCACCCTATTAACTACTTAATATAACATAATTGGGTTAATTAAATTAAAACCAACATTTCTTTGGCTTCTCTCTCCCTACTTGGTAGCAGAGCCAGTGTGTGCCTACGAAGTGAGGACATTCTGCCTCCTTACTGTTTCTGAAATTTTATGTGTTTCCATCCTTGGTCTTTTTAAAGTATGTTTAAATGTGCCTTCTCCATCATATAATCTGTGGTCTTGTTTTAACGCAGAGAGAGGAATTTAATGCAGGGAGATGGTTTGTTTCTTCTGATCTATTACTTCATCGTACAAACATGGGTTAAAGCAGACTGTTTTCTGCTTTATTTTTTAGCCTGTTTGGAAATCTGAAAAAGTGTCACAGCTTCACAGGTATCATTGGCAAATGATTGCCATGGGGGAATTATTTACCACATGGAGAATCAGGGCACTTACATTCTTGGCCTTTGTGGTGTTCTTGAACTGGCTCCATGCCCCTGTGACCATACACAACTGAACTATTTTACTTTTAGCTCGGTTGTGGTACAAAAAAGGCATTGCTCTGAAATGCAGTGTTCAGTGGAAACGCCAGAGCTTGGCCAAACTTGAAGGTGACCTATTTCCCCACTGGAGAACCACTGATGTCATTGAATGTCCATTGCAACAAAATCTAGAAAAAAATGCTGTTATTTTCAAATACTAAATGTTGCTGCAGAACTTTTTCTCATAAAGCAGTACATTTAAAGTCAAATAAGGATTGCCAGAACCTTATCTGAATAAATAGTCAGTGAGGACAGTTTCATCACTGTCTTGGAGGGGGCCTTAATTAATACGCATTTTTACTGGGACAGCCTAGTAGAGAAATAAAAAACAGAATTCCCGTATATACTCGCATATAAGCCGACTTTAGAACTCTTTGTTTTTTTCCCCAAATTTGGGGGTCGGCTTATACGTGAATAAATCTGGCTGCCCGACTTCGCGCGATGAGAGCCAAGACTCTCATTGCGCGAAGCCGCTGCCCTGCGAAGGTGATGAGAGTCTTTGGCTCTCATCGCGCGAAGTCGGGCAGCCAGATTTATTCGTGTATAAGCCGACCCCAAATTTGGGGAAAAAAAAAAAGCGTTCACCATGGTATTTTGGGGTCGGCATTATATGCGAGTTTTTTCAAAAATCCTCATTTTGGGGCAGTTTTTAAAGGGTCGGCTTATGTGCGAGATCGGCTTATAAGCGAGTATATATGGTAATGTCTATGCAGGAATGGACACATGCTCCTTTCTGCCATCTTAGAACACAGCTTTAGAACGTTTGCTGATGTCAAAAAAAGTTTGATGTTTATCCCAGCTCTGTCCTTTGTTTGATGTTTGTTTGTGGCAGATTTTGTTACTGTACAATTTCCCACTGAAATGCATCCCAGCCTATAATTTTTATTTCCTGTTCTGATGCAATATGTTCTTACCAACAGCAAAGAGTATGCAAGTCACAAGCATAATAAACCATGCAAGATCTTGAACAGTGTGCAACCCGTTCAAACATGCTGGAGGGAGCAGCTCAAGCTGCCCCAAGACACATGGTTTTCCATGGGCAACAGCCCATTTTATGAGTCATGAAACATAATGGGGTATTGTTGAAAGTTTTGAGCCCATGAGAAATTATCTATGGCTGGACATGGAAGTGGTATAAACTGGCAGGAGACTAGGGTTACATTCTTCTGCAGAAATGAAATGAGACAGCTCTGGCCCCATTTCCAGTATACAAAGCTACAAATCATGGAGACCTGCTTTTAATTAAAAGTAATTTATTTTAAAGAGCTGCCATCATGATTCAAACAGGTAAGGAAAATTCACAATTTCTCTATTATGAGCTAGGGCTGTGTGGTAAAAACAGCAGAGAAAAAACTTATGTACTTGGTGCCTAAGATGGATTTCTTGTCATTCTCCTCTTTGCAATTTTCTTGTTTCTAAGATGTTATTTGGGTAAATCTTACAAGACTTCTACTGAAAAGGGTGAATGTATGAAGAAGAAGCCAAGATTTTTCAACCTCCAGAATGAAATGGAAAACCAGAAAGGGAAGGAATATGGAGGTTAGCCATAGAATAATACCTGAAAACCTTGTCTTCATTTATGTGTTAACCAACATCCAAATTCAGAAAATATGGATAGTACATTTCAGTAAGAATAGGAAAATGCTTCCCCTGCCTGTTCCCCTCTTACTTCAGTCTTATAAATCACAGTAGCCCTGCAATTCATCAGAAAGCCACCTTCTGCTCAAATAAGTAAATAATTTTCAGGAATAGTCATTTGGTAGGGATTAGCCAGCTGTAGTTAACCTCCACACTGGTAAGAGATGGAAGCAGCTGGACTAAACGTTAGCAGTGCATGCTTTAGGGTTGCGCATGCTTCCCACATGATCAGAAGTGCTTCAGTCCTCATGGAAGTGCAACACTTCTCGCTCTTATGTATTAAAGTATCCAATCTTTTTTCAAGTGTTGACATGCAAAGAATAAGGTTGAGTGGATTTTAAGAATCCAGCCATTAAATTCATACAGGGCTTAAAGCAATTGCACCCTCTTTTCTTCCCTACATTCATGCAGAACTTTGATGAAAAAGTGGGGTTGCTTCTATGAATAACAGGGAGGTGCTTCTGCATTCACAGTCTGAAATACATATTTTAATTGTTTAGGAAGCCTGCACAACTGGATATGCTGTTGCAACTCTTGGGAATAGTGGCACTGTGGAACATGAGATCATATTTCTGGAAAAGTGAAGATGTATTATGTGTATTGGCAGACTTTTAGAATTACCTTAGTAGATCTTAATACATTCGTAGATTTTCATTAATGAATCTTCACTTATTTTGCAGTGTTGTACTTTGGAAATATGAGATGCTTTTTTTCTTTTCCTTTTGGTAATTTTTGGTAATTCTTTGGCTCTAGGTTAGATGAATGTTGATTCAAGCAAATAATGTGGTCACATGCTCCATCATTAATTAAATTCATACACAGTCATAATGCAGTGGTGTATATTTGACAAGTCACTATCAATGGCTGACTGGGTTATTTGAGTGGCCAAATAGTCAAGTTGGCATTTTGTCCTAAGGTTAGACTAGATAAAAATTTGCTCAGTTCTCATTTTGATGCCTAAACTTGCACATTAGGAACAGTGAACAAGTTGTCTATTCTTGGAATGGATCAAACTACAGAATATGAATAAGGTTGTACACAGCTATGTGTTTTTTTCTAGAAAGATTGCTTTTATCTTTATTAAAACTAAAAGAACTGAAGTGACTAAGTTTTAATAGAGGACTTGGTGCAAGGAAAGCTACTGTATGTGATGTTTACTCTTCTGTTACTGAAACTCTTTTCATGATAGGCCCCATGAGAGAAGTTTGTAATTTGGAGCAAAAGGGGAATGCTAGGATTAACTCTGCTGAAATTATCAAGCAAACATACTGATGGATAAGAAAAAGAAGATTTCTGAGGCTAAAAAAAGATTTCTGAGGCTAAACATGTTATAGGAACACATAACATGTGTTATGTGTTTCATAGCTAAATTATCCAGGATTTCTTAATTAAACAGATTTTCTGGGTTCATAAGATCTCCTGATCTCCATTGTGCTCACATATTTAGGCTCTAACTGAGTTTCCACTTGCATCTTAGCACAAGCACAATCACTCCCTGATTGAAATAATTGTTTTTCCTTGTTCTCATTGCCTCCATCTCTTCCACACCCATGAATGAAATTAATTTTATTTATTTATTAATTACATTTATATGATACCCATCTTGTTGTCCAAAACTGTCAATAGACTTATGCCACCCTTGGCTGTACTATATTAAGGTTGCATTTTCCTCTTATTTCATTACCATCCCAGGATAGCTTCAAGGTATTAACCTGTTAAACCTCAAAGCCATTACCATGGAGATGAGGTCAGATATTCAAACTTCCTCTCTTCTGATCACCCTCGTTCTCTTCTCTGTCCTTTAAGAACTAGATATGGCTTCATGCATTTACTCCATGAGGACTGCAGCATTTTGTGCTTTGATTTGAAATTCTTCCTTACCTGTAAGGTGCTCAATTGTTCATGCTATTTCTACCAGATCTCCATATTATTTCCAAGAAAGTTATACAGCCACATTCAGGCAGGCACCTGAAATCAAGCTTGAATGATATATTCACTTTTTAAATGTATACAGGTAGTTCTCGATGTATGACCACAATTGAGCCCAACATTTCTGTTACTAAGTGAAGTATTTGTTAAGTGAGTTTTGCCCCATTTTATGACTTTTCTTGCCACAGTTATTTAACTGCAACACTGTAGTTGGTAAATTAGTCACACGATTGTTAAGTGAAACTGGTTTTCCCATTGACTTTGCTTGGCAGAAGGTCTCAAAACGGGATCACAGAACCCTGGGGCACTGCAACCATCATAAATATGAGTCAGTTGCCAAGTATCTAATTTTGAGCATGTGACCATGGGGATGCTTCAATGGTTGTAAGTTTGAAAAATGGTCATAAGTCACTTTTTTCAGTGTCGTAACTTTGAACAGTCATTAAGTGAACTGTTGTAAGTCAAGGACTACCCATATTACTAAATGTAAAGGAGACTTTCTTGTGTTCATATCAATAGGAAGTGATGGACAGATCTTCTGTACTTTAAATTTAGCACTGCCTCATATGAAATAATATGTTTCTTCCTTTGTATGCCACCACTCTGTTAATATGTAAATGCTTGCCACAAAGTTAAAGGTTCCTCCACACCTTGCAGATCAACAACAGGGCTTTATTTCCCTTTCAGAATTGACGTTTCTATGAGCTTTGTTTCAGGTATTTTTGTGTACTTGTAATGCAGGCGCTTCAGAATATGTGCTTCCAGGGCAATCAGGGAGTGAGCAATTAGTCAGCTAATCAATGCTCAGCTATTGACTTGCCTTGCCCTGATCCCTCAGTATCATGCCCTCTAATAAACCAATTTCTCCTTCCTGCAAAGGAAACAATATGAAGGCAACTGACTTGGCCATTGTAGCAGAATCCATCCTGCCAGGACAGTCTTTTATTTTGGTCCCTCTACCCCAGTCCTATTGGGACTGCGCCAAAAGACCAAATGCTGGAAAGTGGATGAATTCAGCCCATGGGCCTTCAGTTTGACATCCCTGGTCTAGAGAGATTCAGGTTGGTGTAGTGGTTAAGACATCAGGATAGAAACCAGAAGTCTGTGAGCTCTAGTCCTGCCTTAAGCATGAAAGATGGCTAGGTAACCTTGGTCCAGTCATTCTCCTAGGAAAAAGCCAATGGCAAACCACTTCCAAAATTTTGTCAAGAAAACTGCAGGGTGCAAAGACTAGGAAGTCATCAGGAGAAGGCACACACGCATATACACACACAAAAGACGAGAGCCTACAAACATTTGAGTCCTGTGAAAATGGAAAATCTGTGTGTGTGTGTGTGTGTGTGTGTGTGTGTGCATGCAGAGAAGTAACAGTAACATTTTAAAACTCATACATCCTTATATTTATATTTAAGATTTTTATTTTGTTTTGTTTTGTCCCTTTGAGTCAATCTTGACTTCTGATGACATGTCCAAGTAATTTTTTTGACAATTTGGGAGTTACTTTGCCTCAGAAATGAACACTGATAGTTTTACTGCATTGGGAAATTTTGCCATTACCCTATGGCGATAGTAGAGTGGGATAATCGAGTGACTATCTCTTATTAAAAAGCCATGATTAATTTTACATTAGTAATTCTAAACCTAATTTCAATCCTATTGGAGCTAGTGAGTCAATCTCCTCTGGCTGCTTCATTCACTGGGCTTGTATGTCTGGCAGTAATATTTAACCTTTTGTTTCAATAGTACTCTACAATTATATTATCTATTCTAAAATTCCATCTATATATATTTATTGTTGAAGGTAACAGCAGTTTCCACCATTAGTAGCTGATTTTTTAAAAAATCTCAGTGAAACAATACTTTCCTAATCTAGATTTTTCAATTTATTTTCCATTAATAAGCAAAACGGTTTCATTGTGTCTTTTGTTTTAGAGCCACATCTGGGCAACTGACAGTAGTGCACTATAAAGGTGGATTGTTGTTTTTTTAAAGTTCAGATTTACCCTTGAATTCCAAACCTGTCACTTTTTCAACACTCTAAAAGAGCATTTGAGTTCCCTGCATCCTTCTATCCAGCCCAAACAACAACCTTGCAGAATCTTTGTGCTTGTTTCAGCAAAACAAACTCTTTGTATCCATGCAAAAGAGTTTGAACGGATGTGCAAAGTGTTTCATAGTGTGAGGGGGAGGGAGTTTTGTGTAATTCAATACTTTAGAGGAAAAAACATCATGCCAGATGCAAACCATGTGCTAAAATGCTACAGTTTGCTGAGCTAAAGCCAGCCCCCCATATCTCCAGCTGTTGAACTGTCCACTTGCTTACAAGGTCCCTTGTATTCCCACAGATTGATATACAAGCCAGATGCCAATAGTCTCACATCATAGATGATTACAATCTATGCTTAGCTTCTATTCCCTGTACAGCTGTCACAACCACTGCTAGTGACAAACCAGACTGGAGGCCAGTTGTTAAATTGGGACAGCTTTAAAAGCTTGGGTTTAATATAACTAAATACTATGTTTCTCTAACACAGCAAACAGTTATCTGAATGAAACCATAAATAAATATAAGAAACTCCTGTAGCAGTATATACACAAGAAGGAAAACCACATCTTCTATTTCCTTTTCTCTTGAAGACTAGTGTGATGTCGTGGCTAGATCTCTCTCAATCTTTGAAGCCAGTGAATATATTTGGAATTTGGGGGAAAGGATGACTGTACTCTCATAAAGTAGCTGTTATGGGAAAGTTCACATATTTAGAAACTGGCTGCCTTGGTACAATAAGCAGCCTCCACTTACCCAAAACAACCCTGTAAGGATGCCACCCACTTAATTCTCCAGAATGTTCCTTACATCTCCCATATTTCTTGTTTTCTGCTCAGATGGAGCTTTTCAAACACCTGGNCCTGGCAGCAGCCACCCACATTTTTTTTTTTTTAAAGAAGATTCATGAGCAGGAAGCAAGAAAAAAAAATTTAGCTAGAAGAGTTATTTAGAAATTGATATCAGACTTTGAAGCATGCTAAACTAATAAACTATTTTTTTAATTTATACACGAAAGTCAAGGGAATTTGTCAGGCACAAGGCCAAGAATACATTATTTAATGGGACAAAAGGGGAAAGCTTTGAGGACCTCCTACCTTGACTGTCCAGCCATGCAAACTGAGGGGAAAGGGGTGGCTGCTTTAAGATACTGCAGAGAGGTATTACATTTGTGCTCCTCTGCACTTAAAAACACTTTTTAGAAACTGACTCCAAACTGCTGCCCATCCTTACAAAAGAGTATGATAGAGAGAAATAAGGACTGTGGTTGCTTGGCCAGAAGTTCAACACATCTGAAATTTCATGAGGAAGAAACTGCTAAACCTTTGTCATTCAGATATGAAATGAACACATGAATTTTCTGCAGTTTTTTTCTTTAATAAAGAGAACTACTTCAGTTTTTCAGCCCTTTCTGCACTTGTTCCTACTCACCTGATTAGATTTAGCAGGAGAAGCTGCTTAAGGTGGCTTTGATTAGAAAATGTCATCTTGCAGGATTCGGAAGAACATGCCTTGTCTGTCATGGTGCTTGTAGAATACCATACCACCTAGCCTGACCCTGCTAGCCTGTAAGAAGAGTAGCTGACCCCATATTATTTTGGTGTTGCATGGTTTCCTTGGCCCATGTTATGTTTGTTGCTCTTGAAGTTTCTTGTATAACTGCCAAGACGCCTTATAGGAGAGATGGGTGGCATAAAAATTTAAGAAATTAACAAATAAATATTGTACTGTTTTCAATTTTTATTAGCTCTCTTTTCAGTTCACTCATGTTGAGCAAAATGGCCAACCATATACATCTACAGTTAATTGATTAATTAATTAATCTTGGTCAGTTAAATCAAGGAGAGAGAGGGGAAAGAAATAGCATCACTAAATCACACTACAGATTGTTCATGCTGTCAAATAAATTCAATGCAATAATTGTAGAAGATAGAAAACTAATTACATTGCAGTGTGAAGTCCAGCAAAATAAAAGACAACTAGATTTCATATAACTGCTGAGAAAGATACATTTGCTACACTTCTAATTGAGGATCCCAAGAAGCCCATAACTGAGCAAGTTTGCACTAGACAGATTGATACAAAAGCTTTAGCCATCATATTTATTTTGATTTCTGCTACAGTTTTTCATTCAACTACCTTTTCCTTTCAATATTTCCTTTTGAGATTGTTTGGCTAGTTTATTTGTTTTATAATTATCTTTGTGAAGCCTCTGTCTATTTCTTTAACCATATTAAAATTTCCCAATCTGAAGCCCTCTAAATGTATTGGAGCAACTCACAGGCTTTTTAGTTGGAGTGTTCATTGACTAGAAATTCTGGAAATTGTAATCTAATGTATCAGACAGGCCCCAATTGGAAATGTATGAATTAGATTATTGCAAGTGTTTCTGGACTGCTTCTTGTACACTCCCATTGTTCTAACTGTACATGTCAGCCTTCTTTTGAAGTCCTCACATCCTGCATGCTATACATCTCCTGCAAGCTTTTAATGTCCACATGATCATTGACTTATTTAGCCCTATTTAAATGTTACTTTCCAGGGATGACTTCCAAAACTAGCCTCCACATGGCAAGCAATTAATGCCCAGCCTAGAAAGCATTAGGAAAAGAAGGACTAATATGGATGAAAGGCCTAAATTCTTCCCCATCGTAGGCCGTTCCACTTACTAGGTCCATTAATAAGTATAGTTTTAAAAATATGCATTCATTTTCCCATTGAGATAAAAATTTCAGAGTTGTATAAATACCACTGTTTTGAAATTCTAGAATTAACTATCTTGGTACCAATGTGGCATTTTTGTAGACCAGAAGGTAGTGAGTTTGCATACTTATTTATTATTTAAATTTATTATAGCCATCCAAGACTAATGGACTCTGGGTAGCATACAAAACACCTCCCATCCATAAATTCAGATAAAACATAAAATCACACATATAACCAGATCAAAACAATTGATTTAACAAGAAATCAAACAAAACAGGAACCCTAAACAAACAAACAAAAAATAAGGCCTGGGACCAAAGCCAGGTTTTAAGAGCTTCCTAACCCCAGAAGAAAGGGCAGAGTCCACATCTCTGAGAAAATGATGTTCCCTTTAACAGACACATTTCCTTGGACCCACAAGGTGACAACATTTAATACAGGGAATCTAAAGCTCACCTACTCTGCTGGAATATGCTTGGTGGACAAAAATGATTGAAGACAATCAGTTCCTCGGATATGCAGGCCTTCTGCTAAATTGGAAATGGTTTGGTTTAAATAACAGGGTGGCATAACTATTTATATGACTTGTTAGAAATGACTGGAAAGGAAGAGAAAGAGGAAATGAAGACAGTCTTTGTTAGGGAAGTACTAGATAAAACTGAGCAAGAAAATTACCAATTTATCATCCTGATGACTCCAACAGTTCAATGACTAACAAGTGCTGATATGAACTAACTTCTTTTGATGAAAGATGAATAAAAGTGGAATTGTATGAACTGCCTTTTGCATATGCTGATGGTTTGATGTTTTGTGGATGTTTGGTTTTACTATCTTGAATTTGCCTAACAAAAGTGTGGCCACAAGTGTAGGTTACAACAGCATCTGTGCCCAGGAAGATTTCTTTGTTGTTCTAAATGTGTACTAAAGAATTCTCAACTAACAACATAAGCATTCACAAACTTTAGACAAACAATTGCTGTCTTTAATTGCTCTCAAATATGAAACCTCTATTTGCCTGTATGTTTTCATATTTATAAAGCATTACCTAAAATATTGATCCAATTCAGTTATTATGAAACTGGTCACATACATCTAGTGATATGCAGGATTCAAATTTAGCTGAAAATAGCTAATCATGTCTAATAACAATTCCATCAAACTCTCACAACTATTAATATATGACACATTGTGTCTAAGTTTTCCATGGGGACTTTATACACCCAAATGCTTGTGCCAAGAGAATAGTAGTTAAGGCTAGGTCTCACTGGCCGACGGACGCAAAACGTATGCATAAAGGACACAGCGGATGAGCAAAATTTTGGGGGTGGCTCCATCGGTTGTCATCCGCTTCAAAAAGTGGTGAAAATTTGCATAAACAGAACGGAAAAGAACGGACGTGGGTAGTATGTAGCGGAGATGTTAAATGGGTGTCCATAGGAAGCCTAGCCTTCTTTGCATCCATAAGTGCAGTGGGACAGGGCCTTTAATTCAGTGCTTCAGTTCAAGAGCACCAGTTTGTGAATTCAGAAGACAGAATTGTTTTTTCACAGACAGTGTCCAGGGCTTTCAAAGGTGATAAGGGGAGAAATGAAGTATATCAATATGAATTATTATTTGTCATAATGGATTTGTATTACCTCCATCCACAGGGGAATGGGTTCTCAATTCTGATTTGCAAGTGAATTTGAAAAGGAGAGTGCAATTTCTTGTCAGTTTTCCTCTGGCTGACCATTATAGAAATAAGATGTTAAATGAAATAGACCCCCTTTTTTCTTATTTCACACACCGCATTTTACCAAAAAGAATATTTTTAAAACACTTCATTTGCAATTTGCTAGTATAATCATTATCATGCTACAGTATAGTTCAATACATTTTATATGAGTGTCCTTTGTTTATCCAGAAATTCACACATTTCCTATAGCCATGTGTTTCCACTTATCCAGAATTGAATTTAGCCACCATTAAAGCCTGAACAGAATGGATTTGTGGCACCTACCCAGTTACACATCATAGAATAACTCTTGATTTTATCAGGAAAAATGTAGGATTTTATCAGGAAAGAAATTGGAGTATGCCAAACTGGAAATTTGCAAGCTCTCTGTAACCTTGACCTGCTCTTACTCCCCGTTGTCTCAAGACTGGGAATATATTTTTATCCTACAAAGTGATAAAGAACCTAGTGTCTCACATTCTTACTTTGATGTAGGAAAGTTTGTAGAAAGAATGAGAAAACTCCCAGAATCTCACAGGAGCTTTTAAGATCTATCTGGAAAGGCTACATGCCAGATATGAGTGTCTAAATAGCCTTTCAACTGTGTTCTTGGCTAGAGGCCACTGGACAGATTTCCCCATCAACATTGGCAGCCAGTCTCTGGTCTGAGCAACAACTCTCAACTTTTTTCCCCCTTCCATAAACCTTTTCTTGCTAGCCTCCCACTCAGCAACATTCTTGTTAAGGTCACTTGTTCCTTGAATCTCATTTTTGCTGACTGGCAAGAACTGAGTCTGATAAACTAGGAAATTAAAGTGTATTTCAACACTTTAAAACAAATACACAGTGATAGAGAAAAAGACAGTTCCAGGATCTAGACTACCTTCAGCCTCAAAAGCTCACTGGATGACTTTAAAAACAACATTCAATCTCAGCCCAATCTATCCCACAGAGTATTTATTATGGGAACAAATAGATAAGGGCATACTATGCAAGTTCCCTGCAGGAAAAGTGAGATACAAATATTTAGTTGATATTCCATGATTATCAATTTCTGGGCAATTTCACATGTGCAGGTAAAAATTTTAAAAAAAAACTCTGCTACCTTTGTTCTAATATTAGCATGCCTTTAATGTTCAGAATTGCTTTAACCTGGTGTTCACTTGGTTTCCATCCTGATGACTTAAATGTGCATTTATATCAATATCCATGAGTGTAAAGTTGCTGTATTCCAAAGCCAACATACAAGGTGACTTCTGTGAAGTCAGACTAAAATGGAATAGTGAGTGACTTTCACTACATTTATGGTTGCCAAAAAAAAAAAAAAATTCACTGACTTCACTGATAAATATCTTGTTTTCAATATTATTTCTGGTTTGCTTTATTTTGTTGCACTGAGTTGCAAAATTGGAATGGTTAAGAAATTAGAGTAAAGAAATGGGGAAAATAATAAATAAATAAATAAACAAACAAACAAACACTTAATGGAATAATAAAATAACCAATGCAAGCTGAATGTTATCAACAACAACTTACAGTCTGTAAGCATGTACCAAAAGTTTAGTTGCCTAAATACTTTAAACATCAAGACCATTAAACAAAATTTATTTCATGTATATTTTTACCAAAAAAAAAGCTTAAAAAGAAGTATAAAAAAGCACATAATGAACAGGAACATGAAAAAAAGACCCTAGGTGCTGATTTATTTAACAGCTGAAAATACTTTTATCATTTGAAAGATTTTCTGGCTAGGAAAGGCAACATTTTACTCCTGTTGGAGATTTAGAACAGTTGAAGGTTAGATTTTTCTAAAAACAATCTGCTCCCTTTTTAAAACCCCTTAATGACAAAATATTTGTTCTCTAGAAATACAACAGCTTACAAAAGGCTGTATCAAAGACAGCCACCCTCTGAATATCTCAAACTGAGTTTTAGAATTCTTATACATGGCATAGGGCCTAAATACTTGAGGGACTGGCTATCTCACATAATACCTGCCCAGCCAAATTAGATCCTGCAGGCATGCTCCCAGTTCCTTCAATTAAACAATGCCATCTATCAGGATATCAGAAGTGTGCCTTCTTTATATCATCACTTACCCTCCAGAATTACATTCTCCCTGAGCTCTGGATGCCCCCTTCACTTGCTGTGGTTTGAAAAAGCCATGCACAAAGACTTGCCTCTTCATCAAGACCTTTGCTTCATTGCCATTTTTATCTTTATTTTTTATGTTTTGTTGATTTTTATTGTATAGTAATTTCCTTGCTTGGTTTTTGTGAGGTTCCTAGTCATTGAGAGTCAGACAGCATGCAAGTTTAATCAATTATTATGGTGCTCAGCCAGATGTATAGACTGGAATTGGCATTTTTATCCACTTATGAAATCATTCCCAAGGACCTGGGATAGGCATATATTGTTTGAGGGTGTTAAAGGTGTTGTCGCAGGATTTAAACCAGTGGTGGTATTTATTTATTTTTTACTACCGGTTCTGTGGGCATGGCTTGGTGGACATGGCTTGGTGAGCGTGGCAGGGGAAGCATACTGTAAAATCCCCATTACCACCCCACTCCAGGGGAAGGACACTGAAAAATCTCCATTTTCCAGCTCTGTTCTCCTATGCAGAGCAACAAAAGAAGACCCAGCAGATCAGCTGGGACTCCGATCAGCTGGGATTCGAGAGGCAGTAAATAGATGGGGGGGGGGCCAACCAGAGGTGGTATTTACCAGCTCTTCAAACTCCTCAAAATTTCTGCTACGGTTCTCCAGCACCTGTCAGAATTGGCTGAATACCACCTCTGATTTAAGCTCTTCCAAGTAAAACTGCCTTTGGCAATTGACCAGTGGTGATTTTGTCAGTGTTGATGGTGTTCAGGTGATACTCTACTGTAGAACCTTTGCTTTTGTTTGACATAGTCATTCTACTTCTATTTTCAGATCATTGTAAAATATGCTTTTCTCCAGGTCTTTCTCTTCTAATTTGCTGTCTCCAGGTACTGCAGCATCCGCTATACAGACTTTTTTTGTCTTTTTTATCAACACTTGTTAAGTCTGGGTATTATGTGGCAGGTGCTTGTCTGTTTGAATTCTAAAGTCCCAGAGCAATTTAGCTTTTTCATTTTCTATTATTTTCTCTATTTTGTTGCCCCACCAGTTCTTGCTTGGAGGCAAGTGTATTTCTTGCAGATATTCTCGTGTACCATTGTTACATTTGTAGTCAGTTGGTAGGATCTTCTTGCAACAATTAATTAGGTAGTCTCAGGGGTAGGATTCAAATTCTTTAACAGCCAGTTCTGTGGGCGTGGCTTAGTTGGTGGGTGTGGTATGGTGGTCATGTGACTGGGTGGACAGAGCTTGGTGGTCATGTGGCTAGCTAGGTGAGGCCAACTCAATATCACTCATATCGAAGCACGCATCTCCTCACATGGCCTCTCATTACTGTGGGGATGCTGCAACATAAGTGTGAAAAATAGATAGAACCGGTTGCTAACATTCTAAGCAGTTCGGAGAACCAGTTGTTAGAAGAAATTACTGGCCTAATCCTGTAAGGAAAGCAGGAAGGAAACATTCTGGTGTTGCTTACAGAAACTGCCTCTCCGTTAACCCTTATTACATTCTTGGCAGGACTAGACTTCCTATCTCAGGAATGTCTCTGGAGTTTTCTTTCCCTCCTTTGCTGGTACTTTGCTTGTGTGGAGTGACCATTCAAAGTTACAATGGCACTGAAAAAAGTGACTTATGAACATTTTTCACACTTACAACAGTTGCAGCATCCCCACAGTCATGAGAGGCCAGGCGAAGAGATGGTGCCTCGATGTGAGTGATATTGAGTTGGCCATACCCAGCCAATAACATGACCACTAAGCCATGTCCACCCAGTCACATGACCACCAAGCCATGCTCACCAACTAAGTCATGCCCACAGAACCGGTTGTTAAAAAAATTGAATCCCACCCCTGCCTATATGCCTTTTAAAATGCACAAAACAGGATGATAGAATGGGTAGATGGGGTTGCCCAGTGTTTATCATTGTGCCTAATCCAATAACTGTAACATGCACCCGTGCGTCCAGGCATACACACATGCACATGCACACACACACACACACACACTTACACACACTTCTAGAACTGTTGGCCTTCTCATTCCAAACAGCTGTGGGGACACAAACAGGACAGTGTGGGGTTGCTTGTTCTCAAGTCTTGTACAAAATCTATTTCATTTTACTAAAATTTTAGCTAGGCTCTGTATCTCAAAACATGGCACTAGAGCAAACAAATATGCAGCCCAAAAAACAGCTACTTCTCATTAAATGTAAATGCAAGTACTGTAAACAATCTCTTTAATATTTAATTATTTCTCCCTTCTGTTACATTTAAAATTACTCTTGGGGGTTAAAGTATAAGCATCTCTAGCTTTCAGTGAATGATTGCTCAGCAACACAAATTACAGGCAGTTGGGAAAGTATCTTTAAACTGTGAAAACATATTGAAACATCATGAAACTTTTGTGGTTTCTTTTTCCCCTTAATATCTTTTCCCATATTAAACTATACTCCAAGACACTGTATCCAAGAACATCTCCTGATAGCTTTGTGTTTCATCTCTGATAGATGCCCTTAATAATTTTATTTTTATTTTATTTTATTTGTTTATTTTGTCAAACAATTATTAGATAACAGGTATAAATATAAACATGGTTATAAATACATGAAATGGATATGAATAAGAAAAAAAAGAAGCAATAGGACAGGGATGGTAGGCATGTTTTGGTGCGCTTGCGCATGCCCCCTACAGACCTCTTAGGAAAGGGGTGAGGTCAATAGTAGACAATGTTGATAATCATCATAATAATGTTGATGATCATCATTGATAAAGCAGGGAATGGAAGAAATTCAGGTGTATTAAACACAATACAGAAACTGACCTGCAGAAAAAAAGAAAAAAAAAACCACCCACAATCCTCAAATGAGCATAATATAAGAAAGATGGCTTAGAACCACTAGTGTATCAATGTTTATATGGGGCCTTAATCCAGATGGCATGGTGGTCTGTATGCAGAAGAGGTTTCCTGTAAAACCAATCTGATCAGATTGTGCCTGTTTTCATCTTCACCAGATGGTATGAAGAAAAGTTTTAAATCCTCTTCCAATGCCTGGGTAACACAACATGCATGGATTGGCTGATGGTGGAGTGTCACCTATTAAGGCCAGACAAGGTATATGGTTACC
Source organism: Laticauda laticaudata (assembly GCA_004320025.1). Classification (NCBI taxonomy): domain Eukaryota; kingdom Metazoa; phylum Chordata; class Lepidosauria; order Squamata; family Elapidae; genus Laticauda; species Laticauda laticaudata. Next base: position 20,785 of record BHFT01029440.1, read on the forward strand.
GTGCTCTGAATATTTTAAACTATGAATCATGTGTTCCATTAAATTACTATTAGTCATGCCTTTGAAAAAGATTTCGCTGAAGCATATTTGGCAAGTAGGAATGGAACTACACCAAGCATATCTGAATGTGCTGGCTCTTGCCTTCTTCCAAAGAGTACCCATGCATTCCAAGCTGGTATTCAAAGTGGTGTTTATCAATAGGTACATCTGACACAGGTTGCTTTTCCAACTCTTTGGGTCCCAGCCAGCCTTTTATTTTTCTCACCCCTGTCCCTGCTTAGCAATATAAACATAATGAATTTCTGTACACAGTCGGTTCAAAAGTCCATGTTTACATCAAGGACATCATGTTAGTCTCAATAATTCATGATGACATGAGGTTTAAAACAAAACAAAAAAGCCACTTAGGTCATTTTCAAGATTGTCAGATAATGCTATCAATTTATATCATGCCATAAACTATGAAATGACTTTTAAAAAAGGGGAAGATTGCAAACTAAGGAGATAAAATATAGTAACCCAATCATCCTAAGATTGTTGGAACAGAGTTTACAACATCAAGCCACAGAGATAGTTAACTGTTTAACTTTAGCCTGATTTCACAGCAAGAATGTGTTTTAACTCTCTGGAAGACACACATTAATCCTAAAACAAGCATTTTTTTGTTTTGTTTTTTTGTGAGGGATAACTCATTTCATTTGCAGCTATTTGCCCCAGTTCATTTCTTTCTTTCTTTTCTTTTCTTTTCTTTTCTTTTCTTTTCTTCTCTTTTCTTTTCTTTCTTTTCTGGTCTTTCTACCTCCTCCATCCTCTTAACACTGGAGAGTTTCCAAGGGTTTATCCAGATATTCAGTACAAAGCACTTTTGCTATGTTATTCTTTTTTTCCCCAGTTCCAGTTCAACAATAAGAATACAATATCAAGTTGGAATATATATATATATTTGTTTTTTTAAGTTTTTGCGGGTACTTACATGAATGCAGTTCATTTTCCTTCAGGTATTATCCCACGTCATTGTAGTGCCTTTAAAGTTATACAGATGAGATTCTGCTGAAACGTTGCTACAACTTTAAAGGCACTACAATGACATGGGATAATACCCAAAGGAAGATGAACTGCATTCATGTGTGTGTATATATATATTATATTTGCTGTGTGTGGTGTGTGTGTGTGTGTGATGTGTGTGCGCTGTTCATCTTCCTTCGGGTATTATCCCACGTCATTGGTAGTGCTTTTAAAGTTTGTAGCAACGTTTCAGCAGAATCTCATCTGTATACAAAGTATTCTCATATAATCTCATTTGTACACAAAATCAATACAGAAGCCTGATGAATGGCAGATGAGAATTTCTGCTGAAATGTTGCTACAACTTTAAAAGCACTACAATGACGTGGGATAATACCCGAAGGAAGATGAACAGCACACATTGTAAGTACCCACGAAAACTTAAAAACACACACACACACACACACAGACACACACATATTATATTATATATATTCTGAAGTTTTCACAGGTATTTGCATGTAGACTTTGATTATTCAGGTTTTTCCTCCCGCGTAAAATTGGAAGTGTCTAGGCGATGTTTCAATGAAGTCTAATTCATCTTCAGGTTTTGTGTCTTCGACTTTTGTGCTTCTCGAAATAGAAATAAGTGCACGCATTGAAGAACACAAGAACTCAATTACAAAAGAAGAACTGACCTCTTCCCTGTCGCAACACCTCAAAGCTACAGGACAATGAGATTGACTTTAAAAAATACCAGAACTGTTGCCAGAAATGACAACTTCACAACAGAATCATCAGAGAAGCCATAGAGATAGAAAAAATGCCCACAGCATGAATAAAAGAGATGATACCGTCCCACCTACCAGCCATTTGGAAACACCGCCCTACATTAACAAACGAACACCTAACATGAGAAATGACACCAGACCACACCCCACGAGTGCCACACAAGATGCACTCACACCCACACAGAAGATGAGACACGACCACGGACCAGAAGCCATACCGGCAGCTGCATCACTACCCGCTTCAAACCCCTCTGACCCATACATGAAGCGAACGGACGCCCACCATGAAGATGTGGCCCGACCCCAAACGCGAAGCCAAACAACAGGATCACAGCTCACCAGCTCAAATCCCCCAGCAACTAAGATATATATATTTGTGGATATGCATATGTATATTATTTGTGTGTGTGCACACATATACACTGTATATATTATTGAGATGGAGTCATATTAATAGATAGCATAATTCTGTCTTAAAGACAACCATAACAGATTTATAACTCTTTTTGCTTTATGCAGTACATCTTTTTAGTTTAATTCCATTCTGGCCATTCATCAAATTGTGAGGTTACCAGTTATTGCATATGTACCTTATTTTCACATGCACAGTGCAAACTGTAAACAGTCAGTAAAACATGAACAAAGACTTTGCCCAAGGCAAAGGCATCAAATCCAGAGCTAGCCTCAGGGACAAGTGGCAATATGTGTGGTGCAGTCATAATGCAAAGCCTATACTGGGTACTTGGTCCTAATATTGGACCCAAGTATATTAACCAGAGGATTTGTGTCATTAAGTCTTAAAACATAGTTTGCCATTCGCTCCCATGTCTTCCCCTCCCACCAGATAGCTATGGACATAGCACATTAGAACAAACAGAGCTGAGGAAGCTTCTTGGATATGAAACAAAACATCTTCAAAGAAAAACCAGAAAGTCCATTTGCTTCTTGAAAAACCATGACCTGCATGAATGAGAAGACATTAGAAAAAACCAAAACAAAAATCTTCAAATATATTTGGGATAGGAAACCAGCCAGAAAGCATTACAGGTATTCTAATGGAGGATAAAGTAAGAGCAGGAAAGTAGAATAAATTCTTTACTTTTTTTTTTTTTCNGTAGAATAAATTCTTTACTTTTTTTTTTTTTCGACTGCTAAGAACATATGACAGATGCCTATTTCGAAGCTGGCTTTTTCACGAGGAAGAACAGAATTTAGGAGAAAGAACAGATGAACAGAAACCAACAGAATTGGTAAGAAATTAAGTTATAAAGCAAACCGACATGCTATAATTAAAGTAATTCTTGGGTCAAAAGAGTATCCTTAAAGAGCTCTTTAAAATCTTAAATACAAAATTGTTCATCCTTTCTCCAAAATATATAATTTTTCCGAAAATCATTAATTGCTCCCAAGGACTAAAAAATAGCCAATATGATTTTTTTAAAAGGAAGGGGGAGAGCAAACAAGGGGCAATGAAGGCATGTGTTGATTCTTAACTTGAGATCCAAGGCGGAGTCCATAGCAAGCAGGAATTTGTCAAAATAAAGTATGAATCCTGTTTATTAGCAAGAAGACAGAAGCCTAAACCTCTTATTCTGAAATCATTTTATTATATTTGTTCTAGTTTGTGGTTTAAATGCCCAACTTACACCAAGTATTCTTGCTGCTCCCTTTTGGAGTAAATTGGTGTTTTTGGAGAGTAGTTTTAAAGGGCCCCTGGGCATATAAGAAGATAGCAAAAATCCCTTCCTCTTTTTGAAATGAAACATGAAAAAGGGAGGAGGAATGCACACTTATTTCAGTTACTTCTCGCATGGAAAGGGAGTGAAAAGTCTTGGTTGCTGGTAGACAAGAGACAAAAAAAAAAAGAAGCAGCAAAAATCCCTTTCTTGTTGACAAATAATTTCAACTTCATTTTGGTATGTGTACAAAAATCAAGACAAAATTCAAAGGGATTTTTTTTAGCACATCTGCCTGGGTGACACTTTGGATATTTATTATCTTACTTTCATTCAAATAAATGCAACCACTAATATAATTTAGTATTTTAGATCAAATTTTTAAAGTTTGCTGAAATGATACTGCTTTTCTACTTGGGCTGAATTCTTATTTGAATTCAAGTACATTCCCAGTTAAAGTAAATTAAACATTAAGCTAATTGTGATTATGTGAAGAGGGAGAAGGTCTTATTACCACAAACAAGATTTTATGTTCTTAAATGTTTAATTGATTGACTGAGATCCATCGATAATGTTTCAAAGCACAATCTTCTTAAGGAATCTATCAGGGCAAGATATTTTCAGGGGAGAGCCACCTGCACTATCACTTACATCCCTGGACCTGTTCTTCTATCCCAACCCTAAAACATGCAGCCAAAATTCAGCAAGCAGTCCTTCATCACTAAAGCAAGCTATCAGCTGAAAATTGCAGCAGTGGGCAATTTCACATGCAAAATCCTACCAAGTAACCCCATGGAAAAATTCAGCCCTCCTTGCTAAAAGATATATGTGCAGTGGAGACCATGCCAATGAGTGTGCTTACATGTGACCCTCTGGTATGTTCAACAGGGGAAGATAAGGTCAAAGGTGAGGATGGTAAAGATGGAATGGTATTCAGCTCCTATGAAGAGTAACATTTTCCTGGAAATGTGCTTCTTAGGAAGTCTCAAGGCTATTATTAAATGAAACATTAGATATAGGGTTGGAAAGACTCACAATCTTATAAAAAAGGATCAACAAATCCAGGTAATAAATCTCCAACTTTGTCCACACTTTCAAAGCTTTAAAAAAAGCTGTGTTAGATTAAAGAACATAAATCCTATCGGTTAAATGGGTTCTGAGGCTTCACAGCAGTTTGTGTTTTAGAATGAATTAGAATGAATTTAGAATGAATTAGTCATGAATTATAACATGACTGGAGGAGGAATTCTGGGAGTTGATGTCCACAAATCTTGAAGCTGTCTAGTTTGAAGACCCCTGATCTACACTTTCACTTAGGAATCAAACAGAAATAAATAAATATTTCCAAGAAAATGATCCAGTGTTGCATCTTGACCATTCAATGAATTGCTATCTACCCTAAAATTCAAGGGGAAGGTTCTGCTTGTACCTACTTTATCTCTCCTGGAGTCAGAAAATTACAGTATATCATCTAAAAACTGGTGGCTCCTGTTGCCCATTCCTCTCCTGTTTGTTATCTCTGTTCCAAATCACTGACAAGTGGTGCTGTGCTGTGCCACAAACTGTTTTTCCATCCTTCAGTTTTGATATTCTTTCATTCAGGGACTTACGGAAGCCATGTTTTAGAGAATGAGATATAACAACCAGCTTCAGTGAATATAATTTAATACAAAAGGGTTTTTTTCCCCTCTTGTACCTAAATACTTAGAGGAATTATGACCACTACCTGTTCCTGGGATAATTTAAAAAGTAGTGACTTCTATCATGAGGGAGAAAAGTAGATGGGATAGAAGAAAAATCTAATCGTTAGAACATTACACCATTCTTGTCAACTCTGCACCTCTGCCACATCATGATTTTTTTTCTCTTTTCAGCAGCTAAGCTATTTTATTTCTGTCTCAGCTCCAGGGGATTTGCAATTGCTGCAACATTGGTGTATTTTTTTACAACGCTGCAGCGCTGTGGATGGCTTCCCCTCTCCCCCCCCCCCNCCCCCCCCCCCCCCCAATTTGTGGAACTTCTTGCCTCATCCAGTTTGGCTGCAGCCAAACTAAAACATGAAAGGTAGCTTGACAGCTTTTCAGCTCCTTGCTCCTTCTCTTTAAGAAACACTCTGGTAGCCAAAGAAATGAAACATGAAAAAGGGAAGAGAGATGCACAATTATTTCAGTTACTTCTAGCATGAAAAGGGAGTGAGAAGTTTTGGTTGCTGGTAGACGAGCAGTTTTTAGGAGAGGACACTGCAGGAATTTTACTATCTTTTCTCAGCATTAGCAGGTGAACTGAAGCAAAAATAAGAATGATCATGTCATCTTCAAAGCTCTGGTGGAACAAAAATGGTTAATATTGCAGAGAATACTTTAAAAATTAATAATAGCTTCCCTGTACAGTCCCTCATCCAAAAGAACTCTTTTATGCATAATGACTAGAAGAAGGGAAGGGATTGAAAAAGAACTACATTAAAGGATCTAAGAAACACAATTTATGAATTCAGTGATATGTTAATTTCTTGCAGCTCTTCCTCTATATGTTGAAAACGAGGGCTCTGGCCTCAAATGATCTACCGACCTACTTATGGCAATTTCATGTAATGGTTATCAGGCTAGAAACAGGAGATTGGGAGTTCTGGTTCTACCTGAGGCACAAAGCTAGTTGGGTGACTTTCAACTAGTCGAAGCCCTAGAAAGGAGGCCATGACAAATCATTTGTGAAAATAATCACAATCAGCTTAATGTGAAAAAAACTTGCAAAGAAAATTAGAGGAATTGGTCCAGGCAGTCACCAGGAATCACAACTGACTCAAAGGCACACACACAGAGAGACATAGCTATGGTGACCAGCCTCTTCTAAAGGAGCTGACGGTGATGGGAGATATAATCCACCAGGCACTAGGCTGGGGGAAAGCATCATCCACAAATTTTGAGAGATAGTTTTCTTGTTGGCTTTCAGTACACTTTGAAGCCTGAGGATGCTCTAATGGCTATTTTGCCAAGAAGAGAGAATGCTCTTTGGAGTTTTTTTTTTAATTTTCAAGTTTTCTTCTACGTTAATGCTCTAGGCAAGCAAGCAATAACATAACCTCCCAGGAATTCATAACTATCTTGACGATTTGAGACTGGGAAGCATCTCTCAAGCCATCTGTTTCCAGTCATTTGAAGAATTGAGTTCTGAAGAGTCAATTTGTTTTCTTCAAGGAAAAATAAACAGGTAGGCAGCTACCCTCCTGATTTCCAGAAGTTTTCTGCTGTGCATTGATGCAGGAGAGGACTTGAGAATGTAAGCCTTGGATTTGCCCAGAATGTTTGGTAATACAATTACCTCATTTATACCAATCTTCAAAGAGGAAAGGCAAAATGTGTCTGTAGTTCATTTTCTTCTTTTTCTTAAAAGGATAGTGCTGCTTGACTGGTACTCATCTTTCTCAATATGTCTTGGATACCTTTTTTGTACATTAAAAAATTAGCATTTGCCAACTGTATTTATTTGGTGCTATCTATATAAGGATAACTTTGTGATATAAAATTAAAAGAAAATAAGAAATAAAATGTATACTAAACAAACTAAATTCATCAAACTGTTCAAAAGTTTTTTCTATACTCCAGAGATCACTGGTTAGTGAAAACAGTTACATGAAACAATAACTCATTTCTCAGACTAGTGATCAGGGCTTGGATTCAGTTCAATTGCATATAAAGTCTCTATGCTGATGATTACTTCTCACCCACTAAAGAGCCATTATTTCCCATAATATTGTCCTGTTACTATATTGGGGGTATAATGCCACAAATATTGAGAGAATTCCCTTATAATGCTATTACTTTATACCACACTGTACATCATTTCTCTTAAATAGGAATGGCGGAAGTTGCAATCCCAATGCTTTAGAAGACTTCAGGGAACATTTGATCTGATGGAAGCAAGACAGTGTAAAACCAGAAGCAGAATTTCTTCTTGGCTACTTGGTTTTCCAATCTGTCTTTGTGGCAGAATGTCAGCAGGAGTAAAAATCATATCCAGCATTTTTAAACACACATTGGAATGACTGGAAGTAGCTTTCATACACGCATTACTAAACATACTGGAAATGCCATTTTGAAAGGCACAAAGCAAAACAGTATGGCAACTTTGTCTTTGGATACAGATTAGTCAGTGGTGGGATTCAATTTTTTTTATGACTGGTTCTGTGGGCGTGGCTTGGTGGGCATGGCAGGGGAAGGATACTGTAAAATCTCTATTCTGTCAGTTTTGGAAGCCATATTGAGACCAGATGCTCCCACGCTGCCACATCTCAGCCTGGGAAAGTGGGAGGGGGGAATATATTGGAGTATATCTAGTTAGACATAATATTCTTTTTCTGCTTCAAGGTCAGGTTGCGTTGCGCATAATGGAGAGATAGCCTTAACTGGGGACAGATGGTGATTGGGCCATGTGATGTGATGATGGGTGCAGGGAATGGATTTTGCAGTTTTTTACTTACTGTAAAGAGCCCAGAACTTTCAGATTTGGGATTCCACAGTTGTGCCAGTTTACTGTCCAAAATAAAAGGAACTTTCAAGAGATGTCTGTCTCAGAGTTGGCTGGAATGGATTGTTGCTGGAACGCTGACACATTCCCTCCCCACTTCTGGGGGAAGGTTACCACCGGTTCTCTGAACTACTCAAAATTTCCGCTACCGGTTCTCTAGAACTGGTTAGAACCTGCTGAATACCATCTCTGAGATTAGTGTTCTCTTATTATGCAGCTTCAAAGAGATGCTTTGGTCAAGACATTTTCAAAATTAGGCACCCCCTGGAAACTTTAAACACCTCTATAAGGTTAATATTTAAAATAGCAGAAGAAGAAGAAAAAAAAAGTAAGTATTGCATTCATTAGTTTGAGCAGATTGTTATAAATATCAATGATACCAAAAGATCATAAAAATATTTTGAACCTGGCCTTTTCTATCTTCCATTTTTTGCAGGTCATCTATTTGGACAATAAACTAAGTATTCATGTGGCTTGCCACAATTTACTGGTGTCTTTAAATCGCATTGTCTTCATTTATGATATTCTGGAATTCATCAAATAAATAGCCAAGAAAGCAGAACCATTTTGCTCTCCTATTCTGGCTCTACCAGGACCTAATAAAAGATGTATTAAAACAAGGTATTTATTTCAGCCCTGATACTGGGAAGAATTGAGCAATCTTCAGAATCTTGCACCTGGCCAATTGAGCAATGCCATACCACAATCATATAAAATTGTGCAACCGTATACAAAAAAAGAACTATAGTTAAATCTCTTTAACATGAGCTACTGATGGCTTCTTACCCTAAAGCATTCTGATTTTTTTACTGCAGTGCAGTTCAAAATAGTATGTTTTCTTACGGATCACCTGCTGCTTCTGGCAGTCACCCCGGCCCTGTTAGTCTCATGAGCTTGCAATGGCTCCTGCCAAGCCAGTTAAAATTGCTTATAGGCATGTTCAGGCAGCACCCACTCTCAAGTGTTGTAGGAGTGCTTACATAGCTTCTGGTTTAATAGTAGTAAAACAAGAACTAGCATTCATTCTCTCTAGAAGATGTGTGGTTGGACAGTGAATGAAATCCATTTGTAGTTGCTTTGTCATCATTAAAGCTACTAGTGCTAGGTTTGGTGATCTTTCCAACCTACTTGAAAGAAAGTGGAAGCTGTATGCTCCATCCCATAATTGGGTAGACCAGATTGCCCTGATAGATAAAATACTTAATCTCTTCCCTGGTACAGCCAACAAAGTGAAAGCTTATGGTTTAGAAGTTAATACATCTACCTCATATGCAAATAGACCAGGTTTGAATCCCAGAAGGGTATGGTTAGCTAAATACCTTGAAATAGATTTATACTAGTCTCCCTTTATTTGTTTGTCAGTAAAACATGAATTCAACACTAAAATAGTTTGTTGCAAAAGTGACTGCCTGCTAAGGCTCCTGGATTGGGGCTGAAAGGCAAAAGCGGAAGCAGTATGCTCCTCCATCCCATAATTGGGTAGACCAGGTTGCCCTGATAGACCAGTCCCATTGCAAAAACAAACAAAACACTTTTACTTGAAAGATAGCTATGTGTCTGCAAATACAGAAGCTGAAGCAGCAAGGGAACAGAGTACAGGTAAAGTTCATTAGCCAGCTTATGTTACTGTAAAAAATGTTACTAAAGGGACAGGGAGGCAGTTTATAAATATATTGCACCAACAAAAACACAGCTTTCTGTATTCTTTTGGGTTGTGAGGGACCGACTCATAACATTGTTACCTTCTTCTTGAATTTGACTACAAAATCCCCAGAGGCAGATTATGATTTTTTTTTCCTGGTGGATAAAGCCTCCTGTATTTAAGCTGGTTTGGATGCCCTCACAAATTCAAAGTTAATTATGAAGATGTCTACTAATTCCTCTCGCCTCAATTTGCGACACTCAGGGATATGGTTAGATTATTTAGACATTATGCTCCACCATTTGTCCTCTGGATTCTTGCCCAACTTGGGTTGCCTAAGGAGGCAATTGTTGAACCACTTCTAAAAAATACTGTATTGCATCTCTTGAAGATGTACACTTACAGTCTAGTCTTTAACATTAAATGGTTGGGTAAGGTGATCAAAAGAATTATAGTTTCTGAGATGAAAGAGGAAGTACATTGCCATGAACCATTTTAAGTTAGCCTTAAAGTGAACTATAAGATTGAGATTACCTTAATCACCTGATGGATATTTATTTGGAGATCAATAGAGGAGCTGTGATTCTAATAGTTCTTCTTGATTTCCGAAAACATTTGATACAATCAACCAGGGTATTCTTCTGACTCACTGAAGTGATCAGGTATTAGGAGAATTCCTTTTATAATTATTCCATTCCTACTTCTCTATTTTCCTCTTCAATATATACATGAAATCATTGGGAAAGAGCATAAGAAATGCGAAGCTGGATGCTATCAATTGGCTATTGACACCTTGTGACAAAGTCCTAGTTTTGATGTGGGATTACAGTGCCCCCTAAAGCATCTGGTGAATTCCGACTAAGCAGCCTAAATAAACAGAATTCAGCTCTTGTCTCCCCAAGAAAAGCCTCTCCTAAATAACCCCACTCCTATGATATTAAAACTGGGCTGAAAACTGGATTGTTGTTTTATTATTCCACTCAAGATAATTAAGAAAATAGGATTAATTTCTAAATAACTTCTGATTGGTTGGCTGGACACATCAATGATGTAGTATTTTCCTTGACCACATAAAGCAGTAGTCAATATCTCCAAAAAGACATTCAATTTTCTACCATAGTCTATCAAACTGAAAATAATGCTTAGAAGAAAGGGGGGAAAACACATGAAAAGTTAATCTGTGGACTTCCATTTTCTCTTTCCAAATGGCATGTGCTACAACTCAACAGAGTATGCAAGGAAGGAAATGCTAAATAGCTTAGCTAAGTTGATGCTTGATTGAATTTGTAGTTCTGCTACCATCCTCTTTTTTTACCTATTATGCCTCTTTTTCCAATAATTTTTTGTATCTAGAGATTTTCTTTAATAGGAGGGTTTCTCGCTAAATGCTTGATATACATCTTGACATCACCCAGCTCTATGCAGACAATTTTACAAAGAGTCCAGACGATATCCTCTTTCAATCTGAAGTTTCCCTTATTTCCCATCACATTTCCCTATCTTTATTTTTCTCCTGTTTTTAAGGAGAGAATGATGGAATATTTTTGAAACAATGCCTTTGATGTATTGTTCTTGGATCCTTCCATCTGGAAGCACTCGCCCTTTTTATTTCCCAAAAGGGAACCAGTTTATTGTGCCCATCAGGAACAAGCAACACACCATTCCGATCCCTTTCTTATTTCTCTTATTTTGTTCATTTCCTTTTTTCCCTAGTTTTAAAATGGCTCAAGAGTTTCTTCTGTTGATTCATGCAATGAAAGGCTTAGACTCACAAAATTTCAACACAAAATCCTGACATGACTAGGTTTATAAAGTTTTCCATTATTTTAATTTTTGCCTCATGAAGAAGTTATATTGAATTACGGGGAATAAAGAGTAAAAAGTAGAATGATTGATTCTGTATGTCTGTTACCTGCAACCATAATATGCTAAGATTACATAAGTTTGTATATGTACAAATATATACACATGAACTGTTCTGACCCAGGTTTTGGGAAGCTTAATAAAACACAAACTGATTTTAAAAGTAATACCTATTTTAATGCAACACTGGGAATTACTTGCATTCCTTGCCAAAACTAATTATACACAGATCCTTCAGATAAGAGCATGCTTTTCAGTGCTGTGGAATGCTTGCCAACAAACCGACATCCAATTAAGGCTTAACATAAACCAACCCAAAAACCCAGAAAAACCCGACCACAGTACAGAGCTTCAAGACAGACTTGGAAATTACTGAACTTCTTTACTTCCCCTCATGGGAGGGGCAATCACCTCCCAGCTTTACTCCCGAGTCACCCCTTCTGCTTCAGCTGCTCTTGCCTTCTATCAGATCTGTGCATACGCACAGTGAGAACAGGCTCCCCTGGGTCCTCTGTTTCGCTGCTGCCAGACTCCGAAGGCCCTGAAGGCAGCACCCCATTCCCAGATGGTCTTGGCCCCATCCCTGCATCGGATGCAGGGCCCTCATTCGAGTCCTCTCCAGACTCCCTGATTGGTCCCCTTTCTTCCTCACTGTCCAATTCTACTACTGGCTGCACTGGCTGCCGGTGAACCGCAACACATATCTCTGTCAAAAGTCTTCCTCGCTCACCATAGAATGGATGTTTTCTCTCTTACCCCTGAGGACCGAACTAGAATCAATGGGTTCAAACTGCAGGGAAGTAGGTTAAAAAGAAATTTACTGACAAGAAATTGTCAACTAGTGAAATAGATTATTTTATGAAGGCTATGCTCCCATTCACTAGACACCTACCAAGAGAGGCTGGATTGCCTTCTTTCTGAAATTGTGATGTAATCTTTACCTAGAGCAGAAAGGGGGAATAAAGTGGCTGGCTAGTCTAGAGTTTCTCAACAGGAGAAAGCAACAGAAGTCAGACTACTGAAACCTTTATCTGTCTGTTCCCATGAGAATGCACTTAGTCTGGTGAGATTCTTGTAAATAACAGAAAACAATAAAGAAGATACTTTGACTGTTCGTAGAGTCATTCTGGTTCCTTGCACCTGACAGAAATGCTTTAGAAGGAGATTTGACTACATTACCTCTGAAAGTAATTTCTGTGTTCACACAATTCTAGGATTCTATATGTATAACAAATCACAGCCAGCTGGAAAAAAAAAATACAGGAGCAAAAGTTTCCATCTCCTCATTGCTGCACCACACTAGAAGAGAGGAAGTGCATGAGCCAGAAGACTGTGAGAAAAAAAATCTTCAACACTAATATTGTTCTCATGTTAAAGCCCCTGATATGTTCTAAATCCATGATGGCAAACCTATGACACGCATGCCGGAAGTGGCACACAGAACCATCCTCTGGGCATGCTAGCCATCGCCTGTTGCTCTTCGGCCAGCTGGTCTTTGTGCATGCGAGAATGCCAGAAACTGGAAGAGCAGGTGGCANGCCATCGCCTGTTGCTCTTCGGCCAGCTGGTCTTTGTGCATGCGGGAATGCCAGAAACTGGAAGAGCAGGTGGCAGTGGCAGTGGAGGAGAAGGAGGAGAGGAGAAGGAGGAAGAGGGGAGAGGGGGAAGAGGAGGGGGGAGGAAGATCTTCATCAGAACATGTGGCAATCACACAATAAAAATGATTAGAAAGCAACATTTGACACAGAACTTCTAGGAATAACTAGGCTGTTGTTAAATTTTTAACCTAAAGTGAAATTTGAAGCAGGGGGGGGGGGAGGGATTCCTCAGGTGAAACAGTGAGGAATTTGGAGGGAAGCCAATGCAATTTAGATAAAACTAGAAATATTTCATGAGGGTGTTTTCCAGACATTCCCAGCCCAGTGTGCCTTCAGCCTCTGTCCTGTTCTTGCATGCAGTTTTGAACAGACAATTGGCAGCAGTAACGTGCTGAAAAATATTTTAAAGACACCTGCCATCCTGTTGAATTATGCATTTTTATGTTAAGAAAAGCTTTTAAAAACAACACGGACATACCTCTCCCCCACTTCAGAATTCTTTCCCCATCAGCGCAAAAGGAATCTGGCAAAGCTTGCCATGCAAACTCAGCTCGGCCTAATGAATACATTTCTCCTAAATGGTGCTTCTTTCCATTACAATAATATTTACGCCAGTTGCAGGTTTGTTAAGAAGAAGTGAGTCACAAGCTGGATTTTTCTCCATTATAAATGGGCATAGTATTGTCATATACTTTTATTTGCTAATATTATGAAACGGACGCACCTCTTAAACAGGATATGAAACATCTTTCTAAACATAGGATGAATGTTTAATGTTGTCTAGAAACAAAACAGAAAACATGAACTCTTAGAACATTTCTATTATGCAATTATCCTTTTTGAGTAAGGTGCCTCTTGCTGTTGAGTTGACCAGTAAACTACATTTTTCTTAGTTCATAACACAGGCATTAGCGCGGGGGGTGGGGGGGAGGAGCCAATAATGATTATAGGGACCAAAAGAGCCTTTAATTTAATTTAAACTTTTTTTCCCCAATGCAATTGATACGCAGCTCAAAAAGTATCTGATTTGTAGAGATTTAGCAGCTATACAAGAGATTAATGTCACTTGTAGACTTTAATTCTCAATAAATATATTTTTGGATTTTCCCTGGTAATCAGCTGTGATCATGACCATTCTTGTTAACAAGCATTTTAAAATTACACATATCTTCATTTTGTTACAAAAAAATCCACCGTTAATCATATTTCAAGCTAGATCCAAGAATAAATAGAAGACCGGCAACTTTGCAAGAATTTTAGCTAAATCAATTCACCATGAAAGTCACTGTGAATTGGATATAATCCCTTGGAAAGGAAACCAAGTTTGCACAGTGATGCTCTTTAAAAAAAAAAAAAACCGAACAAATGGTTCAACCAGGCCTTCATAAGAAGCTGGCTTTTTTAAATGGATAAACAGCACTACCTTGTATTATATACCAATTTTGACCCAATGGAGACAAATTTGTGAGATTGGTATTTAGGTAATCGCCATTTAGTAATTGCCTCATTTAGCAATTAGCATTCACTTATATAAAAGTAACTTGGTGATCAATCCTTACATTTATAACATTTACATGCCTATCAAGCAAAGGAAAATTGAAGAAAGATTATTAAGACTATTAAATAGTTTCATTTAACAACTGCTTCACTTAATGACTAAGTTGCTACTCATAGTTGTGGCCACTGAATGAGGACTATTTGTAGTATCAAATACTAACAGAAAGTTCTGTATAGAATTGTCTTGGTTTATGGACTGTATTCCTCACCTCATCTACAAATGAATATGGGATTGCTTCTAATAAATGTTTTGTTTTTATCTGGAAGTGTTACACCATTAGAGTGGATTTTCTCATCCAACAGGGCTGATAGAAATTGTAAAAAGGCATCAACTATCTGCTGAAGAAAAAATCCTGGTACAGTTATGCCAGTTCTAGCACCTTTTTATTGAAGTACTTAGTATTTTGCTTGCTGATTAATTGTTCCTTGCCTTCTCTATGTAGCAGGTTTTAGGGCCTTTTCATGCTGCTTACAAACCATAGGCAACTTCTGACCCCCTAGCCATTTTGCATGTGGGACCACTATAGGAGTGACTGAAATCAAAGCAAGAATATTCAGCTTTGGGAATTATTTAAGATTGATTTTGTCTTAGATTACTTAATGGAACATAGCTAAAGAGCCATTGTTAAAAAGTCCAATAATTTTTTACTTTGACTTTCCTATGAGAATGTTAACCCATTTTTGCAGTATTGTTTTATCATCTGTTCATCCTGTTTTTGCCTTTCATATGTACATAGATTTTAACATCCAGAACTCCCAAGCCAATATGGCCACTGCTGGGAATTCTCGGATTTCCAGCCCAATATTTGGAGAGCAGATAATTTTGGGGAAATTGGTTTCTAGCAAAAAATACATATTTATCAGAGATATACTTATTTGCATTATATACAGAAGCCTGATGATGGCAGATGAGATTCTGCTGAAATGTTGCTACAACTTTAACAGAACTACAATGACGTGGGATAATACCCGAAGGAAGCTAACAGCACACATGTAAGTACGCTGCGAAAGCTAAAAAACAAATAATATATATATATATATATATATACTATATAATATATTATAATAATATATATTATATATATATATATTTGTTTTTTTTAGTTTTCGTGGGTACTTACATGTGTGCTGTTCATCTTCCTGTCGAGTATTATTCCACGTTCATTGTAGTGCTTTTAAAGTTGTAGCAATAGTGTTGGCAGAATTCCATTGCCATTCATCAGGCTTTTTGTATTGAGTTCAATACAGAACCTGATGATGACAGATGAGATTTGCTGAAATGTTGCTACATTTAAAAGCACACTACAAGGATGGTGGGATAATACCCGAAGGAAGCTGAACAGCATACATGTAAGTCCCGCAAAAACCTATATATATTATATTAATATATTATAACATACCTTATTTGTATTTATATTCTCTGCTTTTCTCCCAGAATTCAGAGTGAACACATAGGACTCTCGTCTAATTTTCTACAACCAGAATTTATAAGATAGGATTGAGTTGAGCAAGAGACGCTGGCTACGAGCCACTCAGGACCTCTGTGGCTAGAGGTTGGACTTCAATCCGTCTATTCTGATCCTTGTGTCCTCTTAACTACTAGATCTTTGCTATGCTATGGACTTATCAATATGCGATTGATATGTATTGGGATCAGTTTAAACTATTTTATAACATTTAACCATAATGTTAACACATCAGCATAGTGTTGACAAATCAGCTTTCTTATGTAACATTAGATGTACTTTGATGAGATGTACTAAAGAGCCCTGGTGTGCAGTGATTAGAGTGCAGTGTGTAGGCTACTTCTGCTGCCTGCTGCTGCCTGCGATTTTGGCAGTTCAAATTCACTGGCATAAGGGTTGATTTAGCTTCCATTTCGTTCAAAGTCGATAAAATGAAGACCCAGATTGTTAGGGGAATATACGAACCTCTGTACTCTTAGAGAGGGCTATAAGAGCAGCTGTGAAGTAGTTATAAGTCTAGGTGTTATTGCTCTTGCAAAAGAAAGGAGATATTTTCTTTTCCAGAACCAGGATTATGAGATTATGGAAACCGAGTTCATATCCTTCTCAGCTCTTTCTTATTCCTAGTCTATTTTAACAGGATTCTTTAGTAGTGAAATGCAAATAGCAGGAGAGGAAAACATGTATGTTAGCTTAGTGCACACAATGGGCGGGCAGCAATTTAAACTGAAATACAGCAATCAATTATGGTTTTTCAAGATCTTTCACTTTTTTTCTGCGTACTATGTTTCATCTCAATCTCAATCTTCCTGGATTTTGATACTGTTCTCATGTGGATGTTCTGAAATGTCAGCTAATGCCAGCAATGAAAACAGCAAGTAAACTGCTGTTGCTTATTGTTTTTGGATAAGGTATTATTATAGTCTTAAATTAAAATGCTGCTGGTGTGTGGTGATGGCCTGTTAAATCTAAGGAAGGCAGTCCTTGCTGCTACATGTTATTTTTATGTTAAAACGACCAGCAGCTCATTAAAAAACATATTTACAAAGCTTAGCAGCCACAGTGGGAGAGACTGGGTGTGATTTTGCTACACAATTAAGCCATGTCTTATGCAAGTAAAAAGTATTCTCAGATCTTATTACAATCAAGGATCCCTGAAATCCACTGGTCTTGTGATGCAAGCATGATATAGTACTGAATCCTCGTTCAAGTGAACATTTGAAAAAAGTATGACTGGACCTTGCAATCTTCCTGCAAACAAAAAGACTTTGCTATAATTATGAAACCGATGTTTTGCAGGATAAAGGACCTGAGGTAATGATACTGTACGTTATCCCAAAGAAAATGGGCAAAACTATCTGCTTCTCTTTGAAATCCATGGAAAATCAGGACTGAAGCAACTTAACAAATATTTCGGTTTCTACTTATAAATCCCAGCAATTTGTCCCTGCTATATAGGCAAACTGCACCATTGTTCTTTTACTTTCAACTGATGTGTCAGGAACAACATTCATTATAGGCAGCCCAGAAAGAAAATAAATGAGATCTGGGACTTAAATAACTAAATTTCATTAAATTAACATGTAAACTTAAACTAAATTTACAACTTCATATAAAAGCAATAGTTCTCTTTTCTGTCACATTAAAGAATTACCCTGTGATGGAAATGGCCCAAGGAACATTCGAGGCTTCAGGACCACACACAAAGCTTCGGCTTTTCCATTTCTGTAAAGGCCCAGTCCCACTGCACTTACGGATGCAAAGAGGATGTAAAAACATTAAAAAAAGCTTGTCATCCATTGGAAACGCTATGCATCCGTTGTGTACTCACTGCATACGTGTTTCATAAGCTCTATCCGTCGAGCATCCGTCCACTGAGATTTCATCCGCCAAAGAAGTTTTGAGCTGCACAAAACTTTGTGAACGGATGAACTTTCCACACGTACGATGTATATCCGCAACATATACAGGCAACAAATGTTCTATGTCCATTATCATCCATTAAACGTCCGCTGTATCTTGGGATCCTCTAGGCATCCTCAACTCACATCTGCTGAGCTGAAAACGGAAAGAGGGAGGAAACAAAAGGTTACACGGAACATCTACATAGCGTTAGGAGCATGGAAATAGAAAGGATGTAAGCGTATGCATTTCGTATATAAAGTATTCAAAACGGACAAAACGTTTGTATCTGGGATGTATCTCATATATTTAGGATGTTCTTGCAGTATGTCTAGAGTATGTAGAAGGACACCTAGCGGACAACCGATATTTTCTATAAAAAGGGGAGAAAATCATCTGGATCTCAGTATGAGTCCAGCAGCCGTGGTGTACAGACCTCTTCACCTTGGTCTTGGTCTTCAACATCATCAATTGTTCTCCACCATGGATGATGACACAGTCCCTATGATAGCTGCGCTCATTCATCACCAGAACCAAAACCTGTTCAGACTGTTTCAACTTTTATACAGAAGGAGAAAGAAGGAGACATCCAGAGCTTTTGTGGGTCTGAGGAGGGATCGTGAGAAAGAATGGAGATTGGCTGTATGACCAGTTGATGGGTGGAGCTGAGGAATGAAGACCTCGTGCATTCCATCACTTCATGAGGATTGCCACCAGCCATGTTTGACGAACTTGTAGAGTGTCTGAGACCGCAGGCTGACCAAGCGAGCACCAACTTCCATCCCACCTGGACCCTGGACTGAAGGTGGCCACTGACTCTGCGGCACTTGGCTCTGGAAACATACGAAACATGCAGTATTCATGGAGGGTGCCAACAACAGCATCAGCAAAGTGGTCAGAGAAGTGGTACAGGCCATCATTGAGAGAATACCTGGAGGAGCTCCTCAAGTGCCCCACCACTGAACAAGGCTGGAGGAAACTTGCAGAAAGTGGTATCAGGGGTGGAATTTTCCCACACTGTTGGAGCCATAGATGGGAAGCACGTGGCCTGCAAAGCTCAGCCAACTCAGGGTCCACTTATTGCAACTACAAGGGCTTCTTCAGTATCATCCTCTTTGCCATGGTTGATGCTGACTACAAGTTCATCTGCATTGATGCTTCAGGCAACGGGTCAGCTTCACATGGCCAGGTATACAACGCAAGTGACCTCAAGGATGGGTGGAATGCAACCTCATCATGGGTTTTTTCAGATCCAGACCCCTACCCAATGACACACAGATGTGCCCTACTTCATCGTAGGATGATGCCTTCTCCCTCAGAACCTACCTCATGAAAGCCATACACTTCAAGATACCTCACCCGTGAAGAGAGGATCTTCAACTACAGGCCTGTCCAGGGGCAGGGCGGGTGTAGAGAACGCCTTTTGGCATCCTGGACAACAGGTTCGCAGATACTTCTCAACACCATGCAGCATGAGGCACATAGTGTGAGGAACATCGTGGAAGCTTGCTGCATCTTGCACAATATCTCATGCGCACCCACTATCCACTGTTGCAGAACAGACTTGTCGACCGTCAACAAGGAATGGGGATATGGAGCCTGGTGAATTGGGTCAAGGACGTAACCTGATAGACACTGTGGATGTAAAAGGCCCCAACACAGCTTCATGTGAAGGAAGAAGTAGCATAACCTACTGAGACACTGTGCAACTCCCCGCTGGGCAGTGGACGGGTAAGACAGGATGATGATGATTAATGGATGCTTCCTTGAGGCCTGTCGCATAACACTGATGGGATTGTGCTATGTATGTTTGAGTGGTCCTACAATGAATAGGTCATTTATAAGAGCTTTGTTTATTTTAAAATGTGTTGATCAATGAATAAATTGTTATTGAGAATAAAGGTCCATATGTGTGGCAGCTGGATGGTGGACCATACAGTCCCACTATGGTTGCACTGGAGGTTTATCTATCCACAACATATCGTTATCTATCCCACAAGCATGAAAGGCTTAACCATTTTTTCAAAGTTTTACCAACACTTTATTAAGTAAAAAAAATGAACCAAGTGTCTTAAGCAAAGATAACCTTTATTAATTTCTTAGGTAAACTTCATGACTTTATTAAATAAGCAAATGAACCAAGTAAAGTAATCTTAAGCAAAGATAAACTTAACAAGTAAACAACTCAGTCTCTGACACTATTCTCAGTCATTCTGAGTCATGTCCATGGTCTCAGCTGTTAAGCGGGAAGGGACTGTGGAGGTGGCTGTGGCTTGAGTGCTGGTCTGAGGCACCATTGGGTGCTCGGGCCGAGGGTACAACAAGGGATGGTGTGTTCAGGAAGCTATCCAAGAGCTGACTCAGTCCCATGAGGTTGAGAGGCCCTTATCAAGGACTTGAGATGTGAGGCCCAAAACTGATGACAGATTGTCCGTTGACGGGCTTGGCTGTGGGGTGGAGGAAGAGGAGTGTAGTGGGGCTGTCTGGTCTGCAGCTGGGTGAGAGTGGCATCTGTGGCGTCTGATGAACTGGGCTGGACTGGAAGTTTCTGCTTATGCTGTGGGAAGTCCTGGTAGTCGTAGTCTTGGTAGGTGAGGGGCTGTTGAAAGCGTGGAAGGGCTGTGACATCACCTGGGGTGGAGGAGCAGACCTGGAGTGGGTAGGAGCAGGTTCATCTGGGCTGGAGGGTTGTGCAGAAGTGCTGTGATCTTCTGCTTCATCACCTGGTACTGGGTCGGGCAGGTCCCTGAGGGTTGGCTCACGTAGGTGATGAAAGGCTTCCAGTCCGAGGATGGTATGTCACTGTGGACAGCTGAGAGAGAAGTTCTGTGCTGGTCTTCATTGGTGTCCCTGATCTCCAACAGCACATTTGTGGTCCTGGCCTCCAGTCTGCCTCTCTGCCTGCATCCTTGAGCTGGGGTGGGGGTGGGGTGGGTTGGCCTCTTGGTGACTGCTGCTTCTTCCTCCATTTGTGACAGCAGGACGTCATCCTCCACGGGATCTCCAAGTTGCCGGAATGGGGAGTGCAGCTGTCGGGGGGGTCTCTGCTGTGGGGCCTTCTGAAGACACCTGCCTGGACAGGGTAGCTGGCTCCTGGCTGGAAGAGAATGGCTGTCTGTGGGCTGTCTGAGGCAGAGGGGTCTCAGAGGGGCTGCTCCTCAGTGGCGGATCTCCCTCCAGGAAATGCAACCTGGCCATGACATACATCTCCCAGTCAGTGAGCTTGACAGCAACCTGAAGGATTTCTTGAGGTGTAGCTTGCCATACCAGGGGTGCATGTGCTTCACCATCCTAGGAGTACTTCTGCAGTGTACCCCAGGCTCTCTGCCTTGTCTCTCCAAGCTGCCTGCTTCTTCTGGTGTCCCGATACAGTCTGTGCCCTTTCTCAGAGGTACTCATTCTCCCTCAGCATTCCAGCACCTCATCCTCATGCTCCTCCGAAACGGTGTACTGTTTCCTCTCTCCCTTCTCCTCTCTTGCCTCTTTCCTCCTCTGGCAGGGGCTTCAGCAGGGCTTCAGCAGCAGGGCCTTCAGTGGCTTGAGCAGCAGGGCCTTCAGGGGCTTGAGCGCAGGGCCTCCAGGGGCTTGAGCAGCAGGGCTTCAGCAGCAGGGCTTTGAGGGGCTTGAGGCCTTGGGGCTGGTCCACCACAGCAGCAGCAGCTTCAGAGTCAGTGTCAGGGGTGGATGGCTGGTTCTGGCCTTCTTCACCTTGCCAGGGCTTGAACGAGTAGGCACAGTCTTCCTCTTCTTGCCTGACTGACGAACATGGTGTTCCTGCAAGATGTATATGGCAGCACCGTCTTTCCTCTGTTTGCTGACTGCATGCGTGCTGCATCCTTTTCTATCCGCGGAGCTGACGCCAATTCATACTCCCGGCTATGCGCAGTGAAACGCTTTGCATCCGATATACATCCGCGTGGCATCTGCTTTGTTTGTATAGGCGTCTGTGATGCATCCACTTCATCCGCTAAGCATGCCGCCCCTTCCTCTATGCGTCAGCTTTGAAATTCTCCCACGACCCCTTCGGATGGTGTCATCCGCTTCCATCCGCTTTCATCCGCTCGGCTTCCTTATGAACATCCATTTAACATCCCTGCTACATACTACCCACATCCGTTCTTTTCTGCTTTTGTTCTTTTTGTTCTGTTTATGCAAATTTTCACCACTTTTTGGAGCGGATGACAACGGATGGAGCCACCCCTGAAATTTTGCTCGGCCGCTGTGTCCTTTATGCATACATTTTGCGTCCATTGGCCAGTGGGACCGGGCCTTAATAAAGCTTCAGTCCTTTACTGACTTTCCCAACAGTAAGGTCTGTTGGATTTAAGAGCCTTGACTTGCAACTTTAAGAGTTTTACAAAAAACATGGTAAATGCTAATTTTCCCCATTTATGGAAGTGTATATATTGTTCATTCAAATTCTCTAACATGGTAATTTCTGCTGGATCAGTTCCTCATATAGAAGCTGAAGTCTACATCAATAAGGGACCAGTCAGGGAAGTTTCCTTGTATAATATGTAATTGCGCTCTTCCAGTAATGAATTCTGCAGGTAAAATGTATGCTGTATGTGGAACTTTTTTTTGTCTGTTCTGAATTTTCTTCCAACTAGCTTCAATGAATGACTCCTGGTCTAGCATTTTGAGAAAGGGAAAAAAACATTTTCAAACCCTCTTCTTCCAGGCCATACATTATTTTATGACCTCAGTCTTCTCTCCCCTCAGGTTACTTAGAAAAAACCTTCCAAACTTTCTAATAATTTTCTCATAAAGAAAGTTTTGACCCCTTTGACAATGTTGGTTAACCTTTCCTGCATTTTCATCAGTTTGTAGTATAACAACAACTGGAAAAATTAATACATACAGATGTGCTATGATTGCCATCCCATGACTCAGAAGTCAGTAGTCCAAACCCAGCTAAAGGGGCTAAAATGGGAAAAGCTGATTTAGTATATAACCTTTTTTTAAATGTCTGATTTAGGTTTACATATCTTCACTGAACAGATTGAAAGAATGAATCCAGCATAGAGTGATGGTTAACCTATTAAGCTGGAATTGGGAAGCACAGATTCAAACTCTAATTTGACCAGGGAGCTCCTAAGATAACTTTGACTTTCTCTCAATCCAACCTGCACCCTAGAATTGTTGTTATAGGAATGAAATGGAGAGTCCTCATGCATGCTGCTTTGAGCTCCCAATGAAAAAAGGCAAGATGGAAGTACAATAAAGCAATACATAAATAACATCAACACTTGGGGAAATGTATAATTCAACCTAATAGAAATGGCCAGGTTCACCGCTATGTAGCCATTTCCATCTGCTTTGCATCCTTTCATGCCTCAGTGATGTGCACTCTCATCCCACCCATCAATATATACTGAAGGAATAGCAAATCCTGGCTATAGCTTCATAAAGCAAACATTGTGGTTGCCAAGCAGAATCCATTACCATGGCAACTCCATGGCTGCAGAGATGAACAAAGCTATTAGAAACCAGAGAGAGATGGAGAAAGTACAGTCAGCTGCTGCTATATCTATAAACACTCTGTGCCATGGCTAAATATCAGAGGATAACTGAGATTGTCATTTAGAGGTATCTTAATAAAATACTGATCTTTGAAGTTAAAAAGATGTCCTTGTTTCTCTGATCAGTGAAGGAGGAAGATGGAACGTTAAATAGAGATAATTATTCTATCTGATATGGTTTCATTAAGCCAATTTTATATTTGAAAAGTAGAGATGTAAAAGAATTCAGTCATTCCAATAGAGCAGATTTGACACTAACTGAATATGAATACCTGAATTAAATGACTGCCAACTACCATCAGGCTTCTCCCAACAAGCATTCACCAAGTCTTACTTGGAGGAAAATGGCAGTTCCCCTCTTAAGCTGCATAAAATAGCAGTAGTTAAAAAAATTTAATTGTTTTTAAACTCTAGAATGTATGTGCCAAAGAATGAAAACACTACGATTTGCATTTTTAATAGTCCCTTGGGCAATTTATAATAGAAACCTAAAGTAGAGACCCCATGAACAGTTTTTGTGTGTTGCAGTGATAAAAGTTATGAAACTTTTATGAATTTCAAAAAGCTAGACAAAAGCAGATTTGGAATGCTGCTCTATGCTGTTCCAACACAGTCAGTAGCACGCATAGGATTTTTACAGGTTCCCAACATCACCTGGCAGCTCCCCAAAATGCTAATTTAATAAAGATTCTGAATTAAGACATTGTGTTGGAAATAGATGTGATTTTATGATACAATCAAAAATTATTTTCATTTTTTGGGGGGAAAAACTTCGGATATGGGATTGATTTAGATAAATGGCAAAAATTGTGGTCTCAAAATTATAAAATGACAGTGTCAACTGAATATAAAGAACATTTGTATAAGATGTTTTACAGGAACCACTTACCCCCAACAGGACTTGCGAGGATGTTCAAGAATAAATCGGATAAATGTTGGAAATGTCATCAGATACCTGATTCATATTACCACATGTGGTGGACATGTTTGGATGCAAAAAGATATTGAACTATAATCCACACATGGTTGGAAAAAATGACAAAACAACACATAGACTTTAAATCTGAGATATTATTATTGGGAATTATACCAGAAATATATTGTAAAGAATTGAAATATTTGATTGTAAATGTTTTAACAGTGGCTAGAATTATATTTGTGAAGAATTGGAAAAACGAAAAAATACCTATGCAGAGGAAATTATTAAGAAAATCATGGACTGTGCCAAAATGAGTAGATTGACATTTGAAATTAGAGAACAAGAGGATAAGCGATTTTATATGATATGGGATTTATTTTATCAATGGTTACATAAAAAGACATGGGAAAGAAATAGATTAGTAAGCCTTACAATAAAAGTTAATACTGATAAGGAATACAATATAAAATATATAACCATTGGATGAATGTATAACATTAAATCATAATGAAAAGTAGAATGTCTTATATAAAATGATGGAAAAATAGTCAAATGAATGTTTAATAATTGATATATAAGCACAAGCTAGACCTATAAGGTGAGAATTTATATAACTTGTGAGTAATGGTAAAAAAAGAATAGCACAAAAGATTGTAACCAACTGACACACTGTATGCATATAATTGAAAGAGGGCTTTATGTTTTCATGTTTTGTTTGTATGTTGTTGTAAAAAATAAAAACTTTGTAAAAAAAATCATTTCATTTTTTTTTAAATGTTATCATGGTTAAAGCAAATCCAAACTCCTGCAATTTAAATGTTGGACCATATGCCTCATTATAAAACTGGACTCACTGAGGAGGAAAGGCAATATAAAAAAAGAGATCACAATATTTATTAGACATTCAAGAAAGGGTTCAATAATCACAGTGGGTGAAGTGATGCATGGTAATTGCTGAGTGAATAAAACACTGGTCTTTCTTCCAAGTAAATGAACCCAAAATTAAAATACAAAATGAGGTAGATAAAATTTGGTTGAATAAAGCAAAATGAACAAATACAAGTATAAAGTATCTGTAGATATACCCCCTATAGATTCTGTTGTGAGGTCCATCGTATTCCATCAGTGAATTTTGTTCAGCACTAAATACCCAACCCAAAGTCTGTTTGGATGCAATAGCATCCTTCTATTCCTAACTTGTACAACCCCTCAGCCTTTACCCGTTTCTCTAGATCATGGGTGTCAAACTCGCTGCGTCACGTTGCTGTCACATGATGTATTGCAATGTTTTTCCTTTCACAGAGCTGGGGTGGGCGTGGCCCATGTGTGACCCATCCTACCCGCAGGCTACCAATTTGACACCCCTGCTCTAGATAGACAACCAGGAAAATAATTCCACAGAAAGACTAGAACCATTTTTATTGGTATGGGCTGTAAGAAAAGAATCTTGCAAGTCTGATTGTTCAGTACCTCCTTCTCCTTTTATAATCTAGTGCCATGATGGCAAAACTATGGTACGCATGCCACAAGTGGCACACAGAGCCATTTGTGCTGGCACGCAAGCCGCAGCTCATTTTTGCTCACAAATGAGCTATGCCTCGCAGCTCTTTTTTTTTTTTTTTTTGGTTTGAGGCCTTTTTTGGCCTCCCAGGGGCTTGGAAAAAGCCTCTGCAAGGCTTCTCAGGATGAATTATAGGCCCAATTTGTCACTTCCTGTAATACCCAAGATGACTAAATGGGCCTATAATTCAGCCTGAAAGGCATTGCAGAGGCTTTTTCCAAGCCTCTTGGAGGCCGAAAAATCAGCTGTGAGGCGCAGTGCAGGTATGGGGGTGGGGGTGGGGATTGTGCGGGCATGTGCAGGGTGTGTGTGGAGGGGACAGTGTGCATTGCATTATGGGTGCTGGCACGTGAGTACAGGCATGCTGATGTGCTTGCAATTTTTGGCACAGGAGCCCAAAAAGATCAGCCACCACTGATCTAGTAAATGAGAGAGGTGTCTGCCTGAGCTGCTTCTGAATATTATCTACTTCTCAAGGCTGAAACAGTGTTTTGTTTCCTAGGTTCCTCGGCTTCCTAGGTAATGGTTTTTGCCTATTTCTATCAAGGTTTTCTATATTTTTTATATTTCCTTGTTCCCTTTTGGCTTCGAGCCAGTCCTCAACTTACGACCACAATTGAGCCCAAAATTTCTGTTGCTAAGCAAGACATTTGTTAAGTAAATTTTGCCCCACTTTACAACATTTCTTGTCACAGTTGTTGAGTGAATCACTGCAGTTAAATTAGCAATACGGTTATTAAGTGAACCTGTCTTCCCCTTTGACTTTACTTGTCAGAAGGTCACAAAAGGTAATCACATGACCCCTGGGATATTGAAACTATCATAAATATGAGTCAGTTGAATTTTAATCACATGACTGAATTTTAATCACATAACTGTGGGGATGCTGCAATAGTCATAAGTGTAAAAAGCGGTCATAAGTCACTTTGTTCAGTGTCATTGTAACTTTGAATGGTCACTAAACAAATTGTTGTCAGTTGAGGGCTACCTGTATTCCACTTTCTCTTTGCATCAGTCTCTGGCCACTACTTACTTTTTTTTTTTAATCTATTCTTATGTAGCCCTGCCTTCCCTTTAAATCCGTCTCCCTTTGGCAATGTATCCCCAGAATATTGTTCAATAATGTTCAAAAGTTTCTTCATCCTTTTCCTTGACAAAGGTTGAATATCTCTCCGCTTAAGTTTATGCACAGGCACTTTTACAAGCAGGATTCTTTAGCTGTTCTGCTCAGACAGTTAAGAAGATTTTTAAAGTGTGATCCAGGAAGAACATCCTGACACTGCAAACCTGGCAGGTAAACAATTTTTTTTTTAAAAATAACTTTTTAAATTTCCAAAGAAACTTTGAACTAGAACCCTATCTGGAAAATCAGCAATGAACTACACCTGATGCTTGTTCCATAGTCCAAATTTGAAGACCCATGCTTGTCCCATTCAACTCCAGTCTTGAACTCAAACAAATAGATGGGAGAATGTATTCCATATGCATGTTGTTATAAATTACTGAAACACTACCATTTTCTGTCTCTTTCTCCACAGGAAATCTCTCCAGTTGTCCTCAAGCCTACACACAGAGTTTGAAATAAAAGATAATTCTAGTTAAGATTAAGAGCAGCTGAAGTGATCAGTCAAAATGGAAAATAATACTCCACTTGGATTGTTTCTTCTAATGACATACCCCACCCCAAAGGGCCTATTCCCTCCTCATTGATTTGCCCTTGTGATAACTAAACACCAAGCCTGCGAACAGCCCTTGCATTCAGAAGCCACAGTCTGAGTAGTCCAGCTTCTGGGTGAGATGCTTTCCTTGGACTGAAAAAAAAATGGGGAAGAGAGAACAGGAAGCAGAGAGGTTGGTTGCCTGGGAGAAGCCCCAGGAGAGCTCTCAGATAGCAGAGAATAAGTCACAGAAAAACTCTGGAGGAAAGTTATTGTTTAATAATGGCTGCTGGAGTGAAATAGCTGAGCCGTTCTAATGAACAAAAATGAGAACATCACAAACTAGGAAATAGCAATCATTTCACATTAATGGCCTTAGAACTGCCCATGTGAGAAGGTCAGATTTATAGTTTCCTGCCAGAGCAATAGGGTTTCCTGCATGAACAGAGGGTTGGACTAGTAGACCTCAAAGATCCCATCCAATTCTGTTCTTTTGCTTTGCTAATGGTAAAGAGGGTGTTTTTCTCCCCCACAGAAAACAGCTAATGTTCTATGTTTCATAATCAAATTCACAAAGTAGAAGCCACTACAGCATTAGGGAAAAGCCCTTATAAGTTTTTCTTTTCTAATCTATTGCATTGAAATAGAAAGCTGGCTTATTTTAGAATGCAACTTTTTCTTGACATGCAAAAGGAGTTGATGTTGATGCCTTAGAAAGACAGTGGTTTTTTTTTGGAGTTTGTTTAAGATGCATCTGAATAAACACGACAGTGTCATTTGCATGATTGACAGTTTGAAGCAGAATCGATTGTGACTTCTCAGTTAATGTATACAGAAAGAATGTCATATGTGCCTGATATGTGATATATTGAGGCTTGAATTCGGTTTCTTGTGATGTAACTTCCATGTTTTACTCATATGTAAAGCAAGCCTACCAGTCACATGACATAGCATGCACATGTGCTTGTATATTCACATACCTTCCTACTTGCGCAAAGCGTTCAGGCACAACTGACTTCAAAACAAAACAGTAAGTCTCAATAAGCCTGCCAGGCTCCTTTCAAACCAAATTGAAAAAGGAAAGAACCTTCTTTCCAAATTTAAAAAGATCTGTGCTATTGTTGTGACATTAACCAGCCGATCATATGGCAGAGCCTGACGGGAATGGAGGCTCCTGCCGGTTTTAAGCAGAGGCATATATTTGGCTTTCCTTCTTTTCTCTATACATTCTTTGGCTCCTCTGTTGCTTCAATCAGACATGCCAAAATGCCAGATTTTGAAAGACAGAAATCTGTCAGTGTTCAAGGCAGTGCAGGTGAGCCCTTGCTACGCCCTGTGTCTTTAATCACAGTTAATGATTGAAGCTCTGTCACCAACAATCCCTTCATGCATAAAGACAAATGGGTCAGATTTTGCTGTCACTCAAGAACTGGTGTATGCTGCTTTCCACACTGGCCAGCTTTTTGGAGGAAGAAGGCACATGCACTGCCCTCCCCATCTATTTGCCAAATATATCTCTTCTTTCCCTACCCACTGCCTTCACAATGTAGGCATAAATAAATCCATCTGTGTGTAGTAAGCACAGGAGATCCTCTTAACACTCTCTGCAGTATAACTGGCACTAAGCACAGCTTAGGGAATGCCAGTTTAAGAACAGGGCCATTTTCCAATTGCAAATCCATCCATGTGGTTTAAATAATCTCTTTTGAGGTCAGGGTTGACCCTTGCCAAACCACCATTGAAAACAAGCTATCAAAGGCTATTCTTCTCCAAATGAAGTGACATTCCATATCCAATGGGTTCTAAAATCAAGTCTTCCACCTCCTGCTCATTAACAGCAATTAGCATGTGGTCAGTAGAAAGTTGAACACAAGCTGGCATTTTCCATTCAAATGCTCCTTTGCAATAAAATGTGGAGACGTGTGTTTCCTCTGACTTCTTAGAAGGATAAAATAGCATTCCAGTATATTCATTTCAAAACTTTAATCCTTTACAGGTGAACAAACCCTTCAGTAAACAAGTGCATTATTCTAGTGAGAGTTGAACAAAGGTGTAGCTTAACAAATATAGTAAGCTGCAACATACTTGTAAGTAAGCTGCATTCACTTGTATGTTTACAAGGAAGTAAAACCTATGAAACACAATAGAACTGTCTTCTTGGAAATGTACTATAAATAATGTTATTAACTGGGATATTGGGATAGAAGCAATGAAGGCTTATTCAAATTGAGCTTGACTTCTGGTAAGTCCTAATTTTAATTTGCCTTTGTCTTCTGGGATATTTTTGTTCAATTTCCCCACCTAGCTTCTCACACCAAGTACTAACCAGCCTGACTTTTCAATTCAAAAGTGCTGTTTGAAAGCTCAGTATGGTTTGGTACCTGCATATCTGTAGGATTGTTTTCTATTCCAGTTGACCCTGCCAACTTGGGAGAAGCTGCTTTGTTGCATCCCACTTTCACAAAGAGAGAAGGCTGAAGTACAGACTTTTCAGTAGCATCACATCTGAGTCCAAGTTTCTCTCTGATTTTCTTGAGGAAGATACTTTACACTGAGCTCTTTCACAAAGCATTTGTAAGACTTGGTGCCATCTAGGCTGAGTTTATGCATGTCTCACTGAGGTTTATTCTCATTGTTTATTCTGATTTGATTGTACTAAATTGTTAGGATGTTTTTCTATGGGTGTTTTATATATGCTTCATTGAATACTTACAAAGGATTTTTTATCTGAACATCACTGCTAATAGTGTATATCACTGCCAGTCAAACAAGTTTCAGTGGTATACAGATTGAACAAATGGATTTTTTGAGATGAGCCATGGCCAGGTTGGGGAAATTCTTAAAGTATTTCATGGAGGTTAATATGTTCAGTGGTTACTGATCATAATGGCTATAAATTATCTCCAGCATCAGAGACAGCTGCTGTAATGATTCTCTTATAACTATGTCTTGCTTTTAGCTTCCCGCTGGCATTTGGTTTGGCTCCAGAGGAGCAGCATGCTGGCTTAGACAACTCCTCTTAAACTGATCTCTTTTCCCACAGCAGCTAATTTCATCCTGCTTCTGTAATGGTTGTGGAGAGTGAGATGCAGGATATATAATAGCTAAGTTATTGTGTGCAAACAGTACCAGCTCTTCCCCCTGTGAATTGTGGCATATTATCTGTTATGAGTTCCTCAGGACATCCCCATCTGGCCCTAATTGTTTTAAAGCAACTAGCAGCAGTAAATCTTCTCAGATCAGCCATGCTTGCAGTATCTAGCTACTTAGAAAAATAGTTTATATATATTATGTTCTTATCTACATAGCACTAAAACTCTCCTTGCGTTTATCTGTTTGGCTGTTTATACCCTCAAGTTAGCCCCTAATGGTGCATTAATATACTGCACCACTTTTTGAATCAAAGTACCTAAAATCCACTAACTTAAATAATGGGTAAAACATCTGGGACCTGTTATCCCCGTGGAACTGAAATTTCTGCAATGTTGAGAGCGGTTTTATTTGCAAATTTGTGCCATTGCAGCATTCCGGCAGTTACATTTTTGTGATTTCCAATACTTCCTACCAGTTTCCTACAAACAAAGCCAATGTTGTTCCCACTGCTTTTGTGCCCATGGTCATTCTGTTTAGCTCTTCATTTATCAAACTTGTACACCACCCATCTCACTTCAGGCGACTCCAGGTAGTTTAGCTGACTAAATATTGACTTATTATTGATGTTTGTTTGCCACTATAAGTATCTTTCTATTTATAATGTATACAGCAAGAGCAAGAGCACTTAGACTTATATACCACTTCATTTACAGCCCTTTCTAAGCAGTTTACAGAGTTAGCATATTGCCCCCCAAAATCTGGGTCCTCATCCTATTGACCTTGGAAGAATGTAAGGCTGAATCAACCTTGGGCTGGTCAGGATCGAATAGAATTAGCCTGCAATACAGCATTCTAACCACTGTGCCACCATGGCTCTCATGTATGTTCTTCTTACAGAAGCATCCAGCATGAGGATAAAAAAACAACTATGGGCAACCTAAAATGTAATCTTCCTTCTGGCGCCTCTCAAAAGATGATCCAGTCAGTCACAGGATGATGTAATGACTTCTATGCTGACAATATCAGCTTCAGCTCTCTTCCAGTATACATCCGGCTTTAGTATATCTACCAGTAGTTCTTCTTCACTCCAAAGGTGTAGTCTTTGGTCTAAAATCACACACTACTACCAGTGACTCCTGTATGGCCACTAAACAGATTTACAATGGTATTGGGCCACTTGCTATGTTTATGATATTCGGCAATCTTAGTAGAACATTCTACTTTGGGGGCATGTATCTTCCTACACAGTAGGTCCTTTAACTATATTAATACAGATCACTAGGATTGTGGAACAAAACCTGTCTGACCAGGCTTCCTTGCTCTTTCCCCTTTGCACATTTGAGTTAATACCTGAGGCCTTTCAACAACCCCGTGCACACTTACTGATTTTCTTTGTTCCTGGACTTTCCCTGCACTATCATTTCTAGGATTAAAAACATTTTCTATGGATAATCCCACTTTCAGATGTCCACAATGCTTCTATCCAGAATGACAGAATAACAGAGTTGGAGGGGTATTGGAGGCCTCCTAGTCCAATCACCTATACCATTTCAAATAATTGGTTATCCAATCTCTTCTTAAGAACCTCCAGTGTTGGACCATCCACAACTTCTGGAGGCAAGTCATTCCATTGATTAATTGTTCTCACTGTCAGGAAATTTTCCCTTCATACTAGATTGGTTTACTCCTTGATTAGTTTCTATTCATTGTTTCAGGTGCTTTGGAGAATAGATTAACCCCTCTTCCATGAGATTCTTGTTTCTACTGCTTTCAAGCTTACAGGCATTCTAATTTATTTATTTATTAAGATTTCTCAGGGGCCTCTCCCCTTTGATGAAAGTCAACCCTTCCACAAAGGAGGTTTCTCTCAGGTGCACAATATTCATCAAAATTTTCCAAGAGAAGTAGGAAGTAGGAGAAAAGGTAGAGGTGTGTTTTTTTTTAAAATGTACTCTACTTGTGTGATTTCATGGCATAAGTGGAATGTGTACGGTGATGTGCTGCTCAGGGTTAAAGAATTGGCTCTGCTGGCTCCATTGCCACTGCCTGACTGCTCATCACAGAATAACTGATTGGTGCACTAGGTATTAAGATTCAAGTCTGCAGTCAACTGGCTTGCAAAATTCCAGAAATGTTAACAATTGGCTCTTGTAAACCAGTAGAAGCCACCTCCAGCACACTATTGGATATGTACCTGGATTTCTTCTGCATTCAATTGATAACAGTCCAGTAACAAGAAAACCCTTTCTTCTAAAAAGGTCACACAATACAGGCTCAAAAGTATCAATGAATACAGGTTCAAAAGTTTCAATGAATACCACTTTGTTTCTATGAAGCTGAATCACCGGTTCTTCATAGCTACGTGTTTCAGTGGATCTACAATAGAACGAGCTGTTCTGTTCGCTTTAATTAGTACAGCATTAAAGGAATGATGGTACAATCAGAGGTGATCAGAAGGAAATGGGTGCAGGAAAGAACCTGCGAAGACAAAATGAAGATCTGCTTGTGTGAAAATGTCCGGGAAAACAAAGAAATAGAATGGGAATGGATAGGAAAGAACTATCCTCAAAACCTAAAGGCAGGGACTGAATCACCTACCCAATGAAACTTGCCTTCCTGCATGGATGGGAAGAGCAAGGAGACAGAAATGGCCATTCAGCGCAGATTGAGTTGTTGAACCATTGAAATCTGGACCCATGTTTTTAAAGAACAGCATGAAGAAGCAGCTTAGGCTACCATGTGGAAAAAATGCTAGACCATGAACAAAACAGTCTGGCCTGAGGATTTGGGATTCATGAGTCAGGAGCTGGGCAATTATAATGCAATCACATTTCAACACATTTAATACTAGGCATTAATCTTTTGTACAAGATCTCCATCTAGGCCTCAGTGATGGTCAAAATAAAGCTAAGCAAAGGATCATCCCTGAGTGATCCTTTTGTTTCAAATAAACATTTCTTGTAGATATGCCTTTTCATATTTCCTAGTTCTCTGACTGTGAAACACCAGATGTTGACTCCTGATACCTCAGCACCTTAGATTTCAAACTGTTTCTACCATTACTTCCTTGAAGGACACCAGTTTGCCTCATTTTCTGAAAAGATCTTTGACGAAGTTGTCTTCTTTCAAGGTATTGGGCTCGATGATACCAGTCTGGACTCATTCTATAGAACTGGTTGTTACGATTCTGCGCAGTTTGGAGAACCGTCAAATCATGCCCCCGGCCAGCCTCGTCCGTCTCTGCCTGCTCCTTCCCTCCCCACCCAGTCAGTTCTTATCATTCATGCCTGATGTCGTGTGCATGCCTGACATTGCTAACTGCATTTTCCCCTGCCCAGTCACTCCTTAAGGTATTTAATTTTTTTTCCTTCTGACGATCAGCTGTTCTGACCATCAGTTGTGCCGGGATCCCCTCGCTGTTATTGCTTCACCCAGGAGTCTTCCCTGAGGCCCAGGAGGCAAAAAGGGGTGCACAGGTGTGTGTGTGTGTGTGTGTTCCCCCTCCCCAGCATTTCCTGGGCATCTGGGAATCCTTCTGGGAGCAAAAAAGTCCCTGCAGGAGGCTTCCCTGAGGCCCAGGAGGCAAAAAAAAATGCAGCAAGGGTGGGGTTTGCTGCAAAAAAGAGAAGCCACTCCCACCCAGTCACATGGCTATGCCCATCTGGCCATGCGCACCTAGCCACACCTACAGAACCAGTTGTTTAAAAGTTTGAATCCCACCCCTGACCTCATGTAGAACTTAAAATAATTTAAAGAATAACATTAGCCCAAATATAGAATCCTTCCTCTTCATCCAGCAGTTCTTAGGTCAAAAGAAATTAATTTTGCTTCTCTGTATATATTATATTATTATTGTGTTGTTGCTGTTATTATCATAAAATGGGTAACAAAGCTTTTCTATTTCAGTAAGAAAATCAGTTTGATTAAGACATCTGGTTAGAAAGCGAGAGACCATAAGTTACACACACACACACACACACACACACACACACATATATATGGATATATGACTGTTTTCAGTACCTTCGGGTATGTATCCACGTCATTGTAGTGCTTTAAAGTTGTAGCAATGTTTTCAGCAGAATCTCATCTGCATCACAAGGCTTCTGTATATATATATGTATTTGTTTTTTAAAGTTTTCGTGGGTACTTACATCTGTGCTGTTCAGCTTCCTTCGGGTATTATCCCACATCATTGTAGTTGTTGCTTTTAAAGTTGTATATACAGAAGCCTGATGATGGCAGATGAGATTCTGCTGAAACGTTGCTACAACTTTAAAAGCACAACTACAATTGACGTGGATAATACCGAAGGAAGCTGGAACAGCACATATATATATGTAATGTATATACATATATTTTGTTTTTTATACATATACATATACATGTATTTATAGTATACACACACACACATTTGCTTTTCTTAAGTTTTTCGTGAGTATTTTATGTATGGTATTCAGCTTTGTTCGGGCGTATTTTCCACGTCATTATAGTTGTTCTTTTAAAGTTGTAGCTTTAAGGAGGTGGGGATGCCTTTCCTACAGCCAGTCATAAAGGCAGGCAGATATCCAAAGGCCTGAATTTAAAAGCACAGCTATAATGACGTGGGAAAATACCAACAAAGCTGAATGTGAAGAGAGAGGAGAGAGAGAGGAGAGGAGGGGGGGGGATGGAATATAAATTAAATAAAGAAATAAAGCTGTTTCTTCAACAGCAAGTCTTTTCTTCCTATCAATTTAATCTATAAATTGAAAGTTACAGTGTGTACATACATATTTTATGCCAAACAGGCAAGAGGACCATACATTGACACACACATACATGCCGTAACTGCTGACCACTAATGTGAAATTTAATGTAAGATTCACAGCATTTTCCCCCAGTTTTTCAGTTCTTTGATTCACTTTCCAGACATGAGCTTGGCATCCCATAGTCTGAAATAGATTTGTTCACTGCAATCTGCATTCTGCAATGCACTATTAATAGTTTCCATACAATCCCAGAGCTCAGGTTCTTTACATTTCCAACATTCACTTCTGTAATTCTTTAATTCAAGATTTGTAAGTCCATTCATGGAACATATTTAACCCAATCTACTCAAAGGTCTGCAGAAATTCTTGAATGTAATTAGACTTAGATGGAACCATTGATTTTAATGAAGTTTCATGTTTGCTGTCAGGAGGAAAAGCTTCTTTAATCTGGAAAGCATTCAAAGGATATCACTTTTCTAGCCAACTGAGATATCCAGCTACCATTCTTTTCATGAAAAAGAACAGCCAACTCATTGGCACATTTTCAGAGAGGCACTTTATGATCTACCAATAACAACTATGAAATTGAATATTCCAATCCCATGGGAAATTATCAAAAGATGGCATAACTAGGTCCAAGGCAATTAATTGTACCAGAAATATGCTATGCATTTCTCTTAAAAGAAATACATGTCAACATCAAGTAAATGGCAGAGTTCTTCTTTTTATCCCAAGAAATTAATTGATTACTTTTCTCCACAAGACTGCAATCAGGAAAAGAGTGCATTTTGTTTCAAAAATCTTATTCAAAATGATGAATGAAACATTAAATGAAACCTTTGCTAGCGATGTGGTTTAGCAGACATTTTGCATTTGCTTATTTCAGATTAGATAGAATTGAAAAAAATCAGGAAATATCAAAGACCAGTGTATAAGGCAATTCATCAGAACATGCCAGAAACTGACACAAGCGTAAGATGTTGAAAATCCTATCAGGTCAACTTGGAAATGAGATACCACTTCCTTTGGGTTACTACTAGACAATTTCTCTGCCCATTCCCTTTTTAAAAAGCTTCAGCACCTATTTATTGGCCCATGTTTAAGCATGTAGAAGATTCCATTAAGAACTCAAGAGATCAGTGAATTCCATGTATGGATACTCAAATTCCACTTTTTCTATATGCTCTGCATTGGTCAGAGGCACCACAAATTCCTAGGTCCAAGATTCACCAACCAAGTACTACCCTCTGGGAAGGTAGTAATCTGCATCTTAAAACTATGGTGTGGATCCCTTCACAGTATAAAAGAGTTGTATTCATATGCACATAAGAGCATAGCAATATAAAGAGACGTCTGTGGAGATTATCAGTCATCTAAGTCAGGAGTCTCCAATCTTGGCAACTTTAAGCCTGGAGGACTTCAACTCCCAGAATTCTCCAGCCAGCAGTTCTGGGAATTGAAGTCAGCCAGGCTTAAAGTTGCCAAGGTTGGAGATCCCTGATCTAGGTCTTGGTTTCCCAAAATTGCTTTTTCAAGAGACAACTGGACTTTCTTGTTTTTCTTTGAAGAAGAAAGTTTTGCTTCTCATCCAAGAAGCTTCTTCAGCTCTGACTGGAGAATAGAAGGATTTATACTCCTGTACAGTATGATCAGCTGTTTACAAGGAGTATAAATCCTTCCATTCCTCATCATCCAGTCAGAGCTGAAAAAGCTTCTTGGATGAGAAGCAAAATTTTCTTCTTCAAAGAAAAACAAGAAAGTCCAGTTGCCTCCTGAAAAAGCACCTTTGGGATAATATGAAGAGACAATTCCAAATGTTGCCATGTGAAGATGCCTAGCCTGTTGGGTTGGTGCATCTCAGACACAGCTTTTTAATAGAACCTGTTCAGCTCCAGGCAGTACAATAAAGAGAGCACCACTATAATCAAGCACATGCTTGGCTTGGAATGTAAATGTTTCCATTACAACATTGGCTCAGTTTTCTTTTCTTACCTTATTAGGATCCACCCCTTCCCTCCTGCTCCTGTTACTGCTAGGCTATTTTTAAAATGCCTATAAAACATAGACATTTTGGACTGGTAGCATCTTCCAGGACAATTTATCTATAGCCCAGCACAAGCAAACGTCATCGTATATTTCATCACATTGACAGGCAACATTCCAGGGTTTGTACAAAGACATGGCTCCTTTTTCCAGGACAAGCAGTCAGTCTTTGGAGCTTCTCCACTAACTCTTAATCACCCCATCAATAAAGCTGAAGAACCATACTTTGGTCATTCTCAGCTGCTGAATGATTCCTCCTCAAGACTTTCACAGTCAGCAAAGACACTTTCAGATCTTTCCTTATTCAAGAACTGTAATTATTCTTTTCAATATATTTTTTGTGGCCCTGTTGATGAAGTATACAATCCCATCTAAAACACAAATTGTGACAACAGCAGAAATTAATCGCCTGTAATATTTGCTGTCGGTAGGCTACATAAACAACAATCACTGGGCTTTTTCCAAACAGAACAATCCATTTTGTAAGAGCTGCAGTGGGCTGAAATGGAAGGTGATAAAATGTGATTAACTATGTGCACTTAGCGATGCTTTCTTCTGAGTTAACATGGAGTGCAGTTGTCCAATGAGGCAGAGTCCTCCAAACCATGAAATCATCTTTGGAGATATTGTTTTCCCAACAACCTCTTATTTCTGATAACAAAGCTGCAAATATCTGAAGATTTAGGGTCTAGCTTTTTAAAAAAGAGGGGGAATGATGGTTACTTTTCTTACAAGGGATTTGGACTTTGAACTGGTTAAGATATATAAAACAGTATAAAATTTTGCATGCTGTGCTTT
The DNA here is from genome assembly GCA_004320025.1 of Laticauda laticaudata. NCBI lineage: Eukaryota > Metazoa > Chordata > Lepidosauria > Squamata > Elapidae > Laticauda > Laticauda laticaudata. The sequence goes on from BHFT01029440.1 coordinate 59,154, forward strand.
CCATGAGCATTCTGTCTGGCTCCCTTGGACATTTACACCTGCATACTGTGTGCTAACCTAGCAGCAGGATGCCCGCTGGTGCTGAATGATATTGTAGACTCTGTGTATATAGCCCCTTGCTATATGCTAATGTGGGGAGAGCCCAGGCCTGTTTTGGATCTCATTTTTTCCCAGTCCCAGGATGACTGAAAGCAAGGGGCATAAGCTAAAAGATGGGCCCATTTCAGATTAGATCTCTAATAACAAGGATCTTTCTGTTAAGCTACCAAGTTGTTTTCACTTGGGGGGGGGAGTTGTTCTCAAGCTGGAGTTCCATCAAGCCCAGGAAGCAATATATCAGTCAATATTAATTTGTCTCCCTCACATTCTGCTGGAGAGAAGTTCCCTGAGGAACTCCTTGAGGAACTCCAGCATGGATCCCAAGCTCAGAAGACAAAACCTCTGGTTGAGGTGACTGACTGACCCAAATCCTGCAGCTTTATTCTGGAACATGTATGTTCCTAATTCGTAGTCGTTCTAAATGATGGCACTAGTAGTGTGATATTGCTGCTCAAAGAAGAAGCCACTACTGTTTGATCAATACAATCATGGCTAACTTAAAGTATCACCTCACTGCACTGCCTTTCCTCATTCTGAAATAGGAGGCATCAACCATTATTGCACTCTGCTTGGCTATTTATGGGACTCTGCCTCAATTTTCATCTTGTATGGCAAGGTCACTGGTAAGCCAAGGGAACACTCAGCCCTTCGGATGGACACAGCATGGAAAATCCATGGAAAAGTTATTTATGAACAGTTTATATTTTGCCAAGGCAATATTGTTCCACTCATTAACAGTCAGTCATGTTATTTGGTGTTTTTTCTATTAATGGCTGTCTGCTTCAATCTTTCCTTTTATCACTTGAAGAAAGAATTGGAAAGTGGTGATGATGGCATCCTGGATTACCCACATAAAATACCTGCTTAAACTAAGAAGTTAAATATAGACTGCTTTTTCCAACTTTTCTGACCACGTTGTTCTAAGCCATCACAATGGAACAAGGAATTCAAGACCTGTTTCTATGCAGGATATATTCCCCTTTTAGGATAACCTACTTAAAGTAGAGAAAGAGCAAACAAAAAAATAATTAAGAAATGAGAAAAGGAAAGGGAAATCAGAGAAAGAGAGAAGGAATCAAAAGAGAAAAGGATTCAGAACTGAAGATAGTTTACATTAACAGCTTTTACAGCATGTCCACTTATCATTCATTCTGTTGAAAACTTAGCATATCTTATAATGCATTTTTGAACAGGAAGCATATATTCTCTTTATGCAGCCAATCTCATTTTTTTCTTTTCCTCCATATCTACTTTTTACATTACCAAAAATAGCTCTATTTCATGTTCTGAATAGTTCATTATTATTGTAATCTTCATTACTATAATTTACTCAACCAGTCTGGTCCTTATTAACTTGTAAATATGACAAGGTGTTGAGGGTGGAACATTAATACACTGGAAGTAGTCACATCTACTATGTTTAACTAATGAATTAAATTTAAATTAGATTTTTGTCCTGACCTGACTCAGTTTTTGGCTTGTGGTTTCTGCCCACTACTCAAAGCCAAATATGGTCCTTGCCTCCCACAGTTGTACAGTTCTATTTATTAAATATTTTGATCAAGGCTAGCAACCAATGCCCAGCCTTTCCACCACACTTCCATCCTTTATCTTAAATCCTGGCAATACTGACAACAGCTGGGATGTCAGAATTCCATCAGAGCTGTTTGACATACTTAGACAAGTGCCTCTGAAAAGGAGGGCCCACTATTGCAAAGTATACAAGATACTTGAGGAAAAATGATTTTAAAAATACAATATTTAAGATATCTCCGACTCCCAATAATAAAAATAGAGCCAGCAAATCATTTGGAAATATTAGTTACTGTAAGGGAACAGATACCAATACATAGGCTGCCAAATATTCAACAGTATCAGTTGCTAAATAACAGATGTCAGATATCAAAGTCTATAGACTGTTCATTGTCAAATTTGAAATACTGTAAGTATCACATAGCATGTTGATTACACATACTGCAGCCTAATATCCAACTTTGGTAACTTTTCATGAAAAACTGTTCTGGAATATCTTCACAAAGATTTATGAGAGTAAAATTAAATTAGCTATAAAAGTGATGAGTGTCATTTACTAAAAATTTAGTACAATCCTTATACGGATCCTTTCCAAAACATGCTACCAGTCACTCGGAACCTAAACATGTATCTAGTTTATATCCTCCACAATTGTTTGTCCTACATATGTTGAGCTGATTTATGCAAACAGATGAGCTAATAAAATCCTTTCTAGACTTTCCATTTTAAACTGCATGGGGGAATAGATATTTGAATGCTTCCACAAGTGGAAAATTGCTCATGCCATCTGGAGAATCCTTCTGCAAAAATCAAACTGCTCATTGTGTATATTTTGAAGTTGACCATAGACTTTTATTCTGAGGGCTCAATCTAGACCAACCTAAAAATAAAACATAAAGTCATCTATTTGTCATGTGATTAACGTAATGTATAATTTGTCTCCCAAAAATTTCATTTTTAATGTGGAAGGAATTTTTTCTTAAAAAGAAAAAAAAATTAAACAACGAAACCTCCCATCTGAAGTCTTTACAAACCAAAAACCATTGCTAAATGAGGGTAAATTTGAACAATTCATGGGAGGATTTTTTATGTGCAGGATCAAGATCAAAACTTGTAGTAAGAAGAATGACGACAAGCCTAACGTACATAGTTCAGGATTTAACATAATTTCATTTAATCTTCTGAAACATTACATAAAAAAGCTTTAAGGGTTGGATGCACTGAAGCCAGATTAGCCAGGATTAGTCTTCATTGAAATTGGTGAAACAAATTCTTAAATAAATATGTTGAAAATAAATGTAGCTAACTTACCTCAAACAGTAAATTTGGGGTTGCATCATACTAAATTAAGACTTGAATAATAACAGTTTAGTGAAAACACAGTTGTCTAGGTTTACACAATACTGAATACCAAATCATATGGTATCTGAGTAGAAAGTCAAACAAAATCAAGCGAACCACATTATAGTTTATCATCCAGTCTTTAAAAAAAACTACAAGATGAAGAAGGACAACCTCAGTCCTAAACCCAAGCTTTGGGCTTTCAAATTCTTTTATATACAAGAACCCATAAACATAGAAATAATATACAATGTAATCTGTCTGCTGATATAATTGATATCAGTCATGGAAACGGATTCCCCCACTATTTCTGCATATCCTCACACCTGCCCCATGCTAGATTTTGGAGTGTTAGGGTTGAAGAGGGAGTAGAAGAAGATGAAGAACTGCTATATGACAAGTCTGCTTTCATGGATGAATAAGCAGTCCTTATTTATCTTTCTCCAATCTGTTACTTTTGGCATACGTTGATCTATAATTCTCATCATATCCAGAGGACACACCTGTTGATCACAAAACAACAGGAGCAGAGGAACAATTCTCCTTGAGTGCATCAATCACCCAGATGGTCTCTTAGTGGAGGCCCTATTTTTCTGTCAAATGCATGATATATCTTACAATGTGCACTTGTATGTTGGTTCCTGCTTTATTTATCTTCTTACTAACTGATCTATGAACATTGCTTTGCTTCCCAGGATGTTTTAGTGAAAGAAGGCAGTGTGGGTGAATGAAATCAATTTACTAGGTGTCCTGGGCATTTTTATTATGCCTCTATTCTGCTGGGCTTCAAATAACAACAACCACCCAATCTGCTCTCTCCCTGTATTTTAAAAATGAATGGAATACATTAGGTTAGCTCTTCAATGGTAATCACCCCAGGAGGCATTACCCCTACCTTGCTAGTATCATATGGTTATGCAGTCAGCTGTGCAGCCATTTTCAATATGATAGTTGCTATCAATTTTATCTCAGCACATCAGGTGAAGAAATCAGTTTGCTTTCTCTGAGAATTTGATATTCATCAATCTAGCAGAGTGGCATGAAAACAGTCCCAGGTTTTATCTGTCTCAAGGAGGCAGTGCCCCTTGAACACGAAAGTCCAAAGAGGAAATGTTTGAGCTGATAAATGGATCAGCCTAGGTGGAAAGAAGAACCCTGTTGGCAAAATAATAATAATAATAATAATAATAATAATAATAATAATAATAATAATAATAATAATAATAAATTATGGTTGTTCTATAATGCAGAACCATGACCCATCAACAAAATATATTGTAAGAGCCATTGCAGGGGCTTAATTAAACTTGTCATGTTTTTTGCTGCTCTGCCTGGGCTGCAGAAATGAGAAGATTACATGAAAAAAACTATCATGTAATCTGCAACTTTACACTGTAAAAACATATGGGACTACACAACTCGATCAGGGCAAAGCAATAGATGCAATCTAATAGACTTCTTTAAATCCTTTGATTAGTGGTACAAGACAAACTACTCCTAAAAACTAAAATCTTAGGTATCTCTGAACATCTGCATAACTGGATAGAAGCATTCCTGTCAAACAGACAACAAATGTCAAAATTGGAGCGTCCTATCAAATTCTGTACCTGTAAACAGTGGTGTCCCCCAAGGCAGTGTTCTAAACCAACTCTTTTCACTCCACATAAATGCCTGCGTTCTCTTCGCTGATGATGTAAAACTATTCAACACACAGACAATACTGCTACCCTTCAAAAAGACCTTGACGATGTATCAGAATGGTCAAACAATTGGCCACTTCAATCTCAACAAATAAATGCTCTGTCTACATACTGGCAAAAAAAAATCAGAAAATAAAATACAGGTTGAATAGTCAAGACCTTGCTGATGATCCAAACTCTGTAAAGGATCTTGGAGTACTCATCTCTAAGTGCTAGACCACTATAACTACATAGCCAAAGAGGCATTAAGGGTTATTAAGCATTAATCTTACCTAGCTTTTTTCTCTGGTAAAACAAAAACATTTTCTAGACCAATACGCGATACAGCTCATCAGTCTGGAACCACATTACGTATCTGATATTAGCACAGTGTGAGAAGTCCAGAAATTTTTCACAAGAAGAGTTCTCCACTCCACTACTTGTTTGTAGAATACCTTATGCCACCAGACTCGAAATTCTAGACCGAGAAAACCTAGAACTACGCCCCCTTCGGTCCAATCTAAGTATAGTATATAAATCATACATTGCAATGTCTACCTGTCAATGAATACTTCAAGCTTCAAGCCTAACAACACAAGAGCCAAACAATAGATACAAACTCAAGTTAATTGTACCACACTTGATTGCAGGAAATACGACTTCAGCAACAGAATGGTCAATGTCTGGAATACTCTACCTGACTCTGTGGTTTCTTCCCCTAACCCCAAAAACTTTAACCTTAGACTACCTACTATGGACCTCACCCCTTTCCTAAGTGGTATGTAGGGGGCATGAATAAGTGCACCAATGTGCCAACCATTCCTGTCCTATTGTTTTTTATTTTTTTACTTATATGTATCCATTTATTCATATCTATGTTTTTACTTATCCCTATTATCTTGTAACAAATTGGCATAAATAAATAAATAAAAAATAAATAAAGATGTCACAAACCTGACAGAGCTGCGTTAGGCTCAGCCCATTAAACATTACATAGGTTTCATCAAAATGTATACAGGAAGCATTGTGATCCTGAATTGAGCTCCCAGAAATATAAGCGTTGCCTGCATTCACTGAGGAGAATCTCAGCCAAAAGAGGCAACTGTACTAGAAAATGGGCAGTGCTTGCCAGGAGACAAAATTTCATGTAGACTCATAGGGTGCAATGATGTAAGATTGGATCTACTTTAAACAGAATGTATTATGCCCTAGAATGAATAACAAAATTATTCCAACTCATAGCAAAACTTTTTTTTTGTTAAACTACCTCACCAGCCATTCAGTGACAATCCTATTCCATTTGTGGGGTAGGATGGGGTCTTGGATTCCTTTGTAAATTCATTTCATGACATAAGTCTACTGAGACCCTACTATGTTCTGTAACAAGTTGAACAATTTCCTGACACGTAAGGCCAGAGTCACTGATTTATGCATAAAAAGGAATTTCTCACTTGTGTTTTGGGGTCCATTAGATAAATAGAAATGGCTGTTCTACTTCTTCACACAACAGGACTTTAGCATTTCGCTGGATTCTATACAGTGATATACAATACAGCAACTCCTCGCTACAGCAACAAAATTCCTGGTGTGATAAGTCCTGGTGTGATAAGTCATCATAAAGACTAATATTCAGGATTTTCATTAAGAGGAATGCAGCAGCATGCATGCTGGTATATAGAGGAGCAAAGCAATGTCATGTGATCCTTGTTTAATTAAAAGAAGAATGAATGGTGTTTGCTGGTAAACAATGTGTAACGTATGTCTTGGAAGTTTAGCACAAAATAATACTTAATGGACATAGCTGCTAACCCTGATCTGGATGCCAAAAATAGTCATTCAGTGCTCTCATTCCTATAAATTACTCAGCATACATTTTCCAACCAATACCTAAGCTTAGGAGCCTCTTAATTACTTTTGCAAAGTGTATGTATGTATGTGTATATGCAGTTATGAGTTTTGTGTATGAGAGAGAGAGACAGAAACAGAGACAGAGACAGAGAGACAGAGAAACAGAGACAGAAAAACAGAGACAGAGAGACAGATAATATGAATACCACAGGGATTTCTTTCCCTAAGAAAACTGCATAACTAATATCAGAGACTGTGAAATAGATCGTATACTATCTAACCTGCCATCATCAACAGCTGTGCCAGTTTGAGACTTTGGAAGCTATCGTTCTATTCCAATTAGTAGATATCAGTTGGGAAAGAATGTTTGGAGAAGAATTGGCATTTTTTGGAGAGATGTTTCTCCCAAATCTTGCAGTTAAAAAGCACACAATCCCCCCCTAATCAGTCCTTTAATTTGGTCACATGACTTGTTATTGTTACATATGGAACACAATGATGTGTTCAAATCTCAACAAAGAAATGCTCTGTCTTATATATTGGCAAAAAAAATCAGAAAATAAAATACAAGCTGAATAGTCAAGACCTTGTTGATGA
>BHFT01029443.1:3787-20940 GCA_004320025.1 Laticauda laticaudata
TTCATGCGAGAGCGAGAGCCCGGGTGTCTTCATGCAACATGCTTATACTTGGTGTTGTAACGGTTCCAGTATTACCACCCAATCCCCCATAAATGCAATCTTTTAACAATGACAGTTCAGTTGCCAATGCTTGAATGATTTAAACTTAGAGTCTGTCTCGTTCTCCGGCCACCCTTTTCCACCCAGTTTAAAACTTATGATAAAGTTTTGTCTCTTGTTGTTATTCTCGCAATGTCTGCTGTGGTTATGGGTAGGTTTGACAGTGTCTCAATCTGTAGGGTGGATGTGGTTGGTGCAGGGTCAGTTTCTAGTTCCGGTAGGGGAGTACGGTCAACGCATCGGCATAGGAAATGTCCTTTGCCTGGTCGGTGGATCAGTTTTAATGTTAGGCTGCAAGGAACTCGACCACCTTGTCATTCGTGGGATATATATTTGGGGTGCCCTGTTTCCTGCTCATATTCCCAATAGAGGTTTGTCGTCTGTAATAAGGTAAAAGTCCTACGTAAAGTTATTCATGGAATCGCTTGACGCCAATATTGCTGCATGTGCCTCTCTATATAATTGACTGTAGTTCGTTCAGTTTTGATAGTGTTTTGAGTAGAATGCGATTGGTGCTTCTCTCCCGTCAGGATCAGAATGTGGCTCAGTACGGCTCCGATGCCGAATGGTGACACGTCGCAGGTGACTGTCAATGGTAGTGTTTCGCTGTATTGCATTAATACAGAGTCGGATGTGATTAAGTCTTTTTACCCTCTGGAATGCTGTCTCTTCACGTCATCCCCAGTTCCAGGTGGCTGCCTTTTCTAGTAGCCTATGTAGTGGTTTTGCCGTCATTACCTTCTGTGGCAGAAAAACGTTGTAAAAATTTATAAGTCCCCAAGAATGCTTGCAGCTCTACTTTGTTTTTTGGTCTAGGTGCTTCTTTTATTGCTTTAATTTTTTCTCTGTGGGGTGGATGCCCTCTTTATCAATTTGATATACCCCAGGAACTCGACTTTTAAGGTGGCTAATTGGCACTTTTCTTTTTTGACCTTGAGTCCGCCTTCTGGAACCTTTGTAAGACTACTTTGAGGCGGGCTTCTAGTTGGCTTACGTTGCTGGCTGACACCAGCACGTCATCAAAATATGGAAGTACTCCTTTTATCCCCTGTAATAACACTCCATTAGGGCTTGTGAAACTGGGGCCACGCTGACTCCAAATTGTAATCTTTTGCATTTGAGGCTCCCCTATGAGTCACGATCATTTGGGCCTCTGCTGTTCTCGGGTCAACTGGTAATTGTTGGTATGCTTGGAAGGTCGAGCTTTGCAAAGACCTTGCCTCTCCCAATGAGTGTAAGTATGTTATAACCACAGGACAGGATATGCACTTTGTGCAGGTTATGATGAACTTTATAATCACCACAGATTCTCACGGACCCATCCGGGTTAACTGGGATCATGATTGGGGTTTCCATTTGGGGTGGACAATTGGTTCCAAGATGCTTTGTGCTGTTAATTTGTTTAGCTCTTCATCAAGCGTTTTAGTGTGAAGGGGACTTGCCTCGCTTTTAGCCTAATAGGAGCTATTGTCGGATCTAAATTAAATGATATAGGGGACCCTCGATACTTGCCTAATTTCCATTGAAGACGTTCCTGAAACTCTCTCATTAGGTTTCTCTCCAGTCTGTCTCTGATGATGCTTTTAATGCCAGTCACACCAATCCCTAGAGGTTGAACCACTCGAGTCCCAACAGGCTTGGTTGGTTTCGGTCTATGATGGTTAGAGGCAAGATTTTCTTATGTTCTTTGAAAGTTTATTTGGAAATGTCCGAGTCCGACTACCGGTATTTCTGTTTCCTTGGTAGTCTTTTAATACTAATGATTGGTGTTCTATGTTCAGTTTCTGCCAAGGTGCAGTACCAGTCTTTTAATGGTATCCCATGATACAATTGATAGATACGATCTGGAATCCACCTCCATTTTACATTCTTGGCCCTCGTCCTGACTGCCACATGAACTTTTCAGCCATTTGTTGCATTAGAAAGACCGATGCTGATGGTTTGATGTGTTTCTTCTCTTCTGAAGTTATCATTAGCCACTTGCCCTTGCTTTTGCGACTCTCACGGCTCCACGTTTGTCCATCTTTGGTTCTTGTGGTGTGTTGTCTTTACATCGGGGCCTGTAGCTCTTATGGTTCCAGCATACTCTTGCGTGTGTTCCCCGTCTCTCGCAGTACCAGCACATGGCGTCTAGGAACCGGCACTCGGAACGGGAGTGGTCTCTGCCGCACCTGTCACACTGAAACCCTGACGTACGACCTTTTCTTCAGCCGTCGATCTCGTTCAGCCTGGAGTTCTGTGGATCTCCTCCTCATCGTGTCATCGATTTCGGACGTCCACTATCGATGTAGTGTGTCGTGGTCTTGTGCGCATCTCTGCCTTTTTTCTGTGCCTTGGCTCGTCTCGGGCGGTGTTTTGGATGTTGGTGCATTCATCTGCTGCTTTTTGCCACTGATTTTTTTTGTTGCCTCTGCCTCGTGCTTCAGCAATAGCCTCATGAACTGTAATGTTTGGTCGGTTAACAGTTGGCTTTGTAGGGTGAGGTCTCTCAGTCCGAGGACCATGCAATCCCTCATGGCTTCGTCCATTGTTAGGAATTCGCATGTCCCTCCAATGTCCCTGAGAGCCGCTACGAAGTCTGAGATGCTGTCACCTTGTCTCGGGTACCGTTTGTAAAATTCGTGTCTCCAAATAAGGCTGGAGATGGTCGGTGATTAGTGAGCCTTCAGCAGCTTTTCTAGATCTGGCCAGGCCATCTGTTTCACATGTTTGGTTTTGCTAGCGCCTTGGCCCATCCTGAACACGTGGGCCCACAGTGTGTCCGGAACACGGCTCTTTTTCAGTTGTCTGAGATTCTTTGCAAATTGTTGCTTCCAGGAACATGAGGAATCTATCGATGTAGGATTCCCAATCCTCTGTTGCTGGGTTGAATGGTGCGGGTGGTGTGTTGGTTCTGGCCATTTCGTCGCCTTGGTTCTCAATGCCACGTGCTCGACTGGTCTCCTCTCTCAAATCCCACCTTCGTCACCAGAGTAGTGTTCGCGAAGAATGAGACCGAGACCAGCGTAACTTCAGCTCTTTTTATTTAGTGCAGAAAGTCCGTCTGAACCAGGAGCCGCGGCAGCTCTTTTTATCGAGAGGATGCTCGTGGCTAGTGGCAAATGACGGCTATTGTTGTTTTCCCGCCGCTGAGCTGGCCAATCACAGGTAAGCTGTTACTGGCCAATCAGCGTCAAGTAGTGTACCAATCAGTTTCCAGTATTTCTCAATCAATAGGAATAGGCTATTTGGAGTATGTTAATATGGAACACTAATTGGGGGGGGGGGATAACATGATAACAATAGATATTCATTCATGAGAGAGAGAGAAGATAGATTAGGATAGTGAACCTTTTTATACCTACCACCCACTTTTGAATCTCTGTTAGTAGTAAATTTCTCGAACCGCCCACCGGTTCCACAGTCATGGTGATTTATAAAGTAGGGGACAAAACCCCGACCGCCCACCATGAAAGCTGGAACGCCCACTCGTGGGTGGTCGGGACCAGTTTGACTACCAGTGATATAGATGATAGATAGATATGGATAGATATTCATGAACAATAGACAGATAGACATGATAGGTAGAGAGAGATCAGAGGTGGTATTCAGCAGGTTCTGGCCAGGAGGTGTGGGGGGGACCCACATGCATTGTCTTCTGGGTGCTGGCACACGATGCAATTATCGGCACAGGAGCCCGAAAAGGTTAGCCACCACTGACCTATACCATTTTTCAGAAGTGGCTGTCCAATCTCTTCTTACACACCTCCACTGATGGAGCAACCACAACTTCTGGTGGCAAGCCATCCCACTGGCTAATTGTCCTGTTAGGAAGTTTCTGCTTAATTCCAGGTTGCTTCTCCCTTGGTTAGTTTTCATCCATTGCTACCTCTGCACAATCAGACTGCTATTGCTTTTTATTATAGGTAGTCCTCAAGGCATCATCACAACCGAAGCCAAAATTTATTTCACTAAGTGAGTTTGGCCCCCATTTTACAACCTCTGTTGCCACCAAGAAGGGTTTTTTTCCCAAAGCAGCAAGAAGGCAGGACAAGGAACAACGGACAGAAACTGATCCAGGAGAGAAGCAGACAGGAATGAAGGAAAAACTTCGTAAAAGAGAGGACAATTAACCAGTGGAACTGCTTGCCACCAGAAATCATGGGTGCTTCATCAAGGGAGGATTTTAAGGAGAGACTGGACAGTCACTTGTCTCAAATGGGTCTAAGGTCTCCTGCTTGAGCAAGGGGCTGGACTAGAAGACCTCCAAGGTCCCTTCTAACTCTTTTATTCTGTTATTCTGCTAACTTCTTCTCCAAAGCACGAGAAGGCAGGACAAGAAGCAACTGATCCAGGAGAGAAGCAACCTGGAATGGAGGAGGAATTTGCTGACCGCGAGGACAATTAACCGGTGGAACAACTTGCCTCCAGAAATTATGGGTGCTCCATCACTGGAGGTTTTTCACAGCCCGGATTGGGGGCTGGACTAGAAGACCTCCAAGGTCCCTTTCCAGCTCTGTTCTGATTCTGACTTTTGCCCCCATGGAGCCAACGGCACAAAAGCATCCCTCAGGCTGGGCTGAGGGAGGTCAGCTGGAGCCTGCCTGGAGCTCTGCCCCGGAATCCAGGAAGCGAGTGTTTTTCCGTGGAACAGCCCAGCCTCCTCAACGCCCAAGAGGCCTCTGGGTCGGGTCAGCCCGGCCTGCTAAAAATGCTGCCCCGGGGCCAGGCCTTTCTTCCTGGGCTTGGTCCCAATCTGCCCCTCCAGCTGGCCAGGCCTGCCTTCGCTTCGCAAGACGGGCCTCTGCTTGGGGAAAAGCAGCCCTCTTTGCTGCTTCTTCCCCTTTTGGCGTGGAGCCTCTGCCCAAGATGTGGGGTGGGGAGGGGGGGCAGGAAGGAAGCCAGGCCTGGCCTGGTCTGCCCCGGCCCGGCTGTGCCTGGCTCAGGTTGGTGGCGAGCCCTGGCATCAAGAGCCCGGTTTTTGCCAGGAGCTGAAACTGGTTTTCTTCGCAACGGGACGGTTGGCCTCCGAAGGTTGTGGCCTCTCCATCCCTGGAGGTTTTTCAGAAGAGACTGGACAGTCCACTCGTCTGGAATGGTTGAGGGTCTGCACTGTCCTGTAGGACCTCCTGCTTGAACAGCAGGTTGGACTAGAAGATCTCCAAGGTCTCTTCCAACTCTTCCCTTCCCTTCCCGTCCCTTTCCTTCCCCTCCTCCTCCTCTCCTCTTTCCTTCCCTTTCCATATTTTATTCCATTCCATTCCATTGTATTATTCTATTCTATTCTATTCTATTCCATCCTATCCTATCCTATTCTGTATTCTATTCTATACTATGCTATTCTTTTCTTTTCTGCTCTATTCCACTCTACTCCTCTGCTCTGCTTTACTCTACTCTACTCTATTCTATTCTATATTCTTCTTTTCTACTCTACTGTACTCTGTTCCATTCTGTTTTGTTCCTTCTAATTCTAATGTTAAGTTTAATTCTAATTCGAGTTCTAATTCTAATTCCATTTCAAACTAAGCTGCTGAAAACAAGGGGACAAGATTGAGAATTTTCTGATGAGCGAGGAAGGGAGGGAAAGTGGGGGCTCCTGGCTTCTAACCCCTAAACATATTCGAGGTTCGTCCCTCTTCCCAAAAAAGCAGAACCCGTGAAGGAGGCCTAAACAGGTAGAGAGGGGGAAGTTTTCCTTGACGGCACATCTGAACACCGTGCAACGGCGAAGGAGGAAGGTCCCCGACCGCGGAGCCTTGGCAGAAGCAGCAATTTGCAAAGGTTTTACTGGAAAGTAGGTCATTGAGCATTTGCCTCTCCGTCGGCTGACATCGGCTGACAAGATTTTCTGCAACATGATTTTTCCCGGGAGTCTTGCAAGTCTCTTCCCGCATTCCTGCTTTTGCTGGTGGCCACACATGGCCGGCTGGACTTGACGACGATGGATAAAACCTTGCAAATTTTGCAAGAGGCTTTTTCCCAAACGGATCATCAGAACGAGGTTCCTCTGGGGCTGGGCCATGGCACCTTTAGGGCAGGGAAGGAGGATCTATCAGAGAAATTCTAATTTTTCGGAGCGCTGTTGTGGTTAGCCGGCAGCAGGTGCAAACGGCTAAGGAGAGGGAGGACTCTGATGAAGGGCCAGCACCATCAGGGAGTGGACTGCTGCTTCAGGGATTGTGGGGGCTGGCAGCAGTGATGAGGAGGTTCCCGAGGAGCCTGGGCCAAGTGCACCTGCATGAAGGATTGCTCGGAGGAAAGAGCAGCTGCAGCAGCACAGGCAACTCGGGAGTAAGGCTGCAAGGTAATGGCCCCTCCCTCAAGCCAGGTTTGGAAAAGCGTCCTTTGCAGACAGCAAAGAAGCTCTGAAGCTCAACTGGTGTATATCTTGGTTCATGTTTGGAGAATCTTGTAAATTAGTTCTTATCTCTGGGTTTTTGACAGCACTGACAAACAACTTGGCAAGGCTCTTTCTTGTTGGAGCTAATTGGTGGAAAGCAGCCTTTTATCTGTAAAGGAACAGCATTTGTTATTAAACCTTAAAAGGTGGGGGCTGCTGCCTTTGTGTTTGCTGTTTGGAAACCCAGTTGGGTCAGAACAAGTGCAATCCTCTCCTCCCTCTCAGACATTTCTCGGATGGCTGTGCAGAAAAGCTGATGTCAACTCATCAAACATTCCTACGCCTGTTTTAGTAGTTGCCAGAAAAAAGGAGGGGGAAAAGGAAGAAAATCTGGAAGAGCAACGCATCAGTTTGGAAATGAAAGTACATTCCAACTCTTCTCTTTAAAAGGTTGTAACTAAACTACCAGAGCTTTTGCCCGTGAACATATTTAGTTTGTGAACATGATTGATGACACCCAGCCCGTGAAGCAGAGATGGTATTCAGCTGGTTCGGACAAGGTTTGGAGAACCGGTAGCAGAAATTTTGAGTAGTTTGGAGGATCACCAATACCACCTCTGACTGGAGATTTTGCAATATCCCTCCCCTGCCACGCCCACCAAGCCATGCCCACAGAACCGATAGTAAAAGAATTTGAATCTCACCACTGCCATGAAGGTGCTCAGTTGGAGAATCTGATTGATGACACCACCCAGGGGGGAGGGGGGGAAGCAGGGTCCCAGGGGACTGGAAATGGTGTAGGCCAGAATTGGCTTCATACAGGGCAGGGCCAGGATGTCGCCTCTAATAAATCTTTTGAAGTTTTTTGAACTTTGGCTCGAGAATCATGATTTTAATAAGGGTGATTGCTGGAATCCTGACAGCAACTGTTTCAAGGAGAAGAGTATTGTGAGTTTGTGTGTGTGAGAGAGACTGCAAGTAGTCCTTGACTTACAACAGTTCATCTAGTGACCATCCAAAGTTACGATGGCACCAAAAAGAGGGACTCAAGAGTTTTTCACACTCAACGGCCATTACGGCATTCCCCGCAGTCACGTGATCCAAACTGGGAAAGCTTGGCAACTGACTCGTACTTATGACAGTGGCAGCGGCCTGGGGGGGCACGTGACTCCCCTTTTTTGTGACCTTCTGACTAGCAAAGTCCGTGTGGAGGCCAGATTCACCCCACAACCCTAAGAACTGCAGTGATGATTCACTTAACGATGGTGGCAAGGAAGATGGTCAAAATGGGGTTAAATTCACTTGGCCAATGCCTGGCTTAGCGATAGAAATTTTGGGGTGAATTGAGGAAAAAGTGTGCAGAAAAGAGAAACTAAGACGGATCAAAGGCCTGGAGACAAAAAACATCTGAACAACGGCTGCAGGAATTGGGGTTTGGCCAGTCTAGAGAAGAAGGACTAGGGGGGAGATAACAGTAGTATTCCAGTAAATTTGTGGGGCTGCCGCAAAGAAGGGTGGGGTCAAGCTATTCAAAATGAAATTCAGTGTAGAGAAAAATAAAGTCCTCCACTTAGGCAAGAAAACCCAAAAGGACACATATAGATGGGGGGGGGGGGGGCCAGGCGAACTGTGAGAGGGATCTTGGAGTCTTAATGTTATTCTCCAAGGCACCTGAAGGCCAGACAAGGAACAATGGATGGAAACTGAACAAGGAGAGATTCAACCTAGAAATAGGGAGGAATTTTTCTGACAGTGAGAACAATCAACCCATGGAACAGAAGTTGCCTTTGGGAGTGGTGGGAACTTCATCATCCCTGGAGGCTTTCAAGAAGAGACTGGACTGTCATCGGTCAGAAATGCTATACTTGGGTGGGGGTGTGTGTGTTAGGCTAGATGACCTCCAAGGTCCCTTCCAACTCCAATAGAATCTATTCTGAATCTATTCTCCAAAGCACCAGTAGGCAGGACAAGAAGCAATGGATGGAAGCTAGTCAAAGAGGAGCAACCTGGAATTAAGCAGAAACTTCCTAACAGGGAGGACAATTAACCAGTAGAACAGAAGTTGTGAATGCTCCAACACCAGAAGTCTTTACGTAGAGATTGGACAGCCATTTGTCTGAAATGGTACAGGGTCTCTTGCCTAAGCCGAGTGGGTAGACTAGAAGACCTCCAAGGGACCTTCCAGTTCTACTTCAAACCCTGCTTAGCGTTTTCACAAGGCTAACCAGCAGCCTGCCCAGCTGGCCACCTCCAGCTCTTTCGCCTTTCCAATTCTGCAACTCGGTTTCGCTTCTGTGTTTGTCTATTTCATTCAAGCCGGGTGGTTTGGCTTACGGAAACCTTCTCCTTCGGTCAACTCACCTTTCTCTTGTTTTTGCTAACCTCACTCTTGTTTTTTCCACTGGCCCATTTTCTTTGGCCAGGGTCCTACTTGGGCGACACCCTCCATTCTCTAGAAAGGAAGATTAATGATTGATGAGGCTGTAAAGGAAGGGACCTCAAAAGCTTCTCTGGATTGGGCGCTTGGGGGGGGAGGAGAAATGGCAAACCTTGTTTGCTGACTTCTCACTGCTGCCACCCCCTTTCTTGGGACTTTGGAAGAGGCCCAGAGTGACCATGGTCTGCTTTTGCCAAGGCAATCGTTGGGCATGTGTAAGGTTGTTTATTTGCCCAGTTTTGTACCCTGCCTTTCCTCTCTAGGAGATTACGGCTGCATAGAAAGCACACTCCACAACAGTCCTGCGAGGTAGGCTGTGGGGCATGAGAGAGAGAGACACACACACACGCATACACAGAGAAAGACACAGAGATAAAGAATCAGAAAGAGGGAAGGGGAGGGGGGGCAGGAGAAAGAGAAGGAGAGAAAAACAGAAAAAGTGAAAGAGGGAGAAAGACAAATACACACAGAGAAAAAGGGAGACAGAGACAGAGAGAGACTGGAAGAAAATGAGAGAGGAGAGACAGAGAGAGTGGGGGAGAGAGAAAGGGAGGCAAGAGGAGATTGAAAGAGAAAGAAAAGGAGAGGGGGGAGTGAGAAGGTGGGAAAGAAGGTGAGGGAAAGAATGAAAGGGAAAGAGAGAGATAGACAGGGAAAAAGTCAGAAAAAGAGAAGAAGGGAGAGAGAGAGATGGGGGAGAGAGAAGGAGAGAGAAACAGAAAAAGTGTGTGAGAGAAAGACAGAGAGAAAAGAGAAATACAGACAGAGAGAAAGGAAGACAGAGAAAGACTGAAAGAGAAAGAGAAGGAGAGAGGGAGGGGAGTAAGAAAGGAGAGAGAAAGGGAGAGAGAAAGAATGAAAGAGAGAGAAAGAGAGGTCCAGTGACTAAAAGTTAGCTGGAACTGACCCAACCACAACCCTGTGAGGAAGGCTGGCCAGAAAGAGGGACGGGCACAAAGAGAGCAATTTGTGGCTGAGCCAGACTTGAGCCTGGCTCCCCACCCCACCCCAGTCCTATGCCAGCCCTTGGATGTAGGCAGTGCCATCCCAGCCTGGTTCTCAGGGAACCAGCAGGCAAAGGATCCAGGGCCTTGCGGAGGTCCAGCCCCCCACCCTGGCCTAGCTATGATGGCCCCTGGGACCCCACCCAGCCTCCCCTGGAAGGCTCCATGGATTGCCCTGGCCAAGCCAGGTTCTCCCAACATGGAGCTGTGTGCGTGTGTGTGTGTGAACTCCACGTCCCATGTAGCACACAGCCGAATCACTGGGCTCCCCATGCCATGCTGTGCCTGCAGGGAGAACCGCCCTTCTTTAGGGCTCGGCCCCAGGCCGCCCCGAAGCAAATCCCACCCCCCACCTCCCAAGGCTGGCGAGGCCAGCTGCAAAGCAGACAATAGCTCAGGGCTAGGTGTGAGCCAAGTGTGACACCGCAAGATCCAGGCACGTGATTTTGGGGGGTGGGGGGGGAGAAGAGAAGGCCATAGAAACAACAAAGGACAACAAAGCCTCCCTTTTTCATCGGTGGCCTTGGCAGAGCTGGGCTGCCTCTCATGCACCTGAGAGACGCACCTGAGCCCTCCTTTTTCTTTTGCCCCCCTCCTTCCCTCCTTGGGGGCACCGTTCCCAGGCAGCTGGAAAACAAGAGGGCTTAATTCAGTCTTCCCCAAGGTACCAGAGCTCAAGGAAGCGAGCAGAGAACAGAATGCCAGAGTTGGGAGGGACCTCGGAGGCCTTCTAGTCCAACCCCTTCCTCAAGCAGAAGACCCTCTAGCATTTCAAACAAGGGGCTGTTCAGTCTCTTCTTAAACACCTCCAGTGATGGAACAACCACAACTTCTGGTGGCAAGTAGTTCCACTGGTTAATTGTCCTCACTGTTAGGAAGTTTCTGCTTTTCTCACCACTAACTTTCACAAATGTATTTTTTCTTTTATGAATACTGAGAGCATTTGCACCAAGACAAATTCCTTGTGTGTCCAACCATACTTGGCCAAGAAAGAATTCTCTTCTCTTCTCTTCTCTTCTCTTCTCTTCTCTTCTCTTCTCTTCTCTTCTCTTCTCTTCTCTTCTCTCCTCTCCTCTCCTCTCCTCTCCTCTCCTCTTCTCTTCTCTTCTCTTCATTTTGTTAGATAGGGCCCAGGGTTCAAGTCTGTCAAGATTCATCTGGATTTTGCGCCTATCTTCTGGGATCTTCTGCCAGCTTGGTGTCGTCTGCAAATTTGATGAGTTCCAATTCTCTGCCCTCATCCATATTGAAGAGTCCTGGGCCTAAGATGGAGCCTTGTGGTACCCCACTGCTTACTTTCCTCCATGTAGATTTAGACCTATTTAAGGACCATAGTTTGTCAGCTTGTAACAAATCCACCTGGTGGTGATGCTGTCTATCTCACATTTTTTAGATCTCTTTTGTATATAAAAAATGTATTAATTTTCTATTGTTTACATTTCTTAGTGCTTAATAAACATTGTGTTGTCTGGGTATTTAATTTGCTTAAAAATACATCTTATATTCTTAATCTCCACCCTTTTTTCCAACCACTGGTAAAATAAATTCCATGTTTGATAATATTCTGTGTCTTCTTTCTGTTTAATTTTCAATGGAAGTCTGTCCATTACTGCACAATCCAGTATCTTCCTAATTAACTGTTCATCTCATGGTGTTGTTCATTTTTCCAATATTGTGCTAATATAATCTTTGCTGCTTCTAAACTTTTTCTGGTATTATGCCCAATAAAAACAGTTCAGGTTTAAAATCTACAGGTTTCCCTATGACCTTTTCTAGCCACTGCTGTATTTTTGCCCAAAATTTTCTTGCTTTCACATTTTTCTATCTTAGCAAGAAGTAAGTTGTGGTCTACTTTGTTGAACGCCTAAGTGAAGTGTACTATGTCCACAGCCTTCCTCAAGCACCACCTTTGTTAGCCATCAAGCTGGAGGGCTGGGGGTTGGGCTCTGTCCACCTGAACCTGGAAACACCTGTCCGAAGAGGAGCACCACATAGAGGGGGGGAATATGCTCTCCAAGTAATCCTCAACCGTAATTGAGCCTGCAATTTTTGTTGAAAGTCGTGTTTGTTGTTAAGAGGATCACCATGTGACCGCTCCCAATTTGCCAGCAATTTTTTTTGCGAACACTACAGTCATAAAGCAAAGTCTGTGGTCATTAAACAAACCCATCGTTCATTGAGGGAGATGTTTTTAGCAGGAAACTGAAAGTAAACACCCATTTCCGGCCAAAACATTGTAAACAGGGGTTATCGGACACACTGCAAATGGGCATTGCGACTTCAAATTCTAGTTCCCTTTTTCAAGGTGTGTCCTAAATCATAATTTGAGGACTACCTGGACTATTTTGCAGACCTGTGGAGGGACCCCTGAAGAATGGGAAAGCCAAGATTTCCACAGTGGTTGAAGACTAAAAGGTGGGATTTTTAGGAATCTGATTGACTACTTATCATTGGGGAAGATGGGCAGGTGTTTGCCCATGTCTCCGGGTGCCATTTCAATCATTCAGTCAAAAGGCCCTTTCGGGAGTGCTGGGAAGCTCCTCCCTCCCGAAGAATGAAATATTTTAGGAAATATTAAAAAAGGAAGAATATTATAATATGGATGGATGAATGGATATAGACAGACAGACGATCAATAGATATAGACAGACAGGTATCGAAAGTTAGATATGGAAATAGATATGGATATATGGATAGATAGATGGATGGATATACAGTATATAAAGATAGCTATAAAAGAGGATATAGATAGATATAGGTAGATGCATAGAGTAGATGATTGATAGATAGATAGATAGATAGATAGATAGATAGATAGATAGATAGATAGATAGATAGATAGATAAAGAAGCCAATAGATGATAGTCAGATGATATAGATATGGATGGATGGATAGATAGATGTGCCAATAGATGATAAAGATAGCTATAAAGATAGGTGATATAGATATGGATAGATGGATTGATAGTGTTGGAAGAAATATCCTTCTGGGTTCATTTCCAAGTGGAGAAAAAGACACTGGAAACATGGAGGCAGTTTGGAAAGATGGTTTAATGGAGGACAGGACCACATGGCTTGGAGCTCCAAAGTGAGAAGAACGATCACATGCTTCAAGATGTTGAGTAAGGGAAAAAAGAAGAGCCAAGATGCTGAGAGACCCTTAGATTTATAGCATCTGTTGGGCCCCACCTTAGTGTTCCCTGTTCCTGTGTAAGAAATGCATCCCATTGGCTATCAAACTCCCTAGGGCGGGGAGTGATGTTATCAGGTGGTAATATGGGTAGAAGCCTTTGTTATGTAGAATACTCTTGCCCCAGGCCTTAATAGGCCACCCATTAACAAAGGTGTGTGGGGTGTGTGAGCTTCTGCTTCTGAGTTTCTACTTCTCTTTTTAGGCAAAATATTCTGCCTTTCTCCTAAAATATTTCATTTTCCTCCGAGAGGTTTTAACTTCTAACAATAGATGGATGGATGGATGGATATAGATGTCAACAGATGATAAAGATAGCTATAAAGACAGGTGATAATCAAATGCTGGGAATCACAAACAAATTTAACAACTGGGTTGTGTTTTTGTCAATCTTGGCACTTTAAGATGGGTGGACTTCAACTTCCAGAATTCCCCCATCTTAAAGCGCCCAAGGTTGAGAAACACTGCAGCTCTCGCACGAACAGGAGACTTTCTCCACATCCAATAGCGCCACCGCGCGACACCACGGAACACACTTCCGGCAGCCACTGGTCGTCATTGGCTGGGGCGGGCATCCATCTTGCCCCGGTGGGCGGGCATAAGGGAGCTGAGGCGACAAGCGCTATTTCTTCCCAGGGGGAAAAAAGCCCTGTCTGCTGCTAATGAAACATTAATTAAAACGATTCCCGGTGATAATTTTAAGAAACCTGGCTAAAGTGACCCCTCGCCATACACACAAGAGGCGGCCATGGCTTCCCGCCCTTTTCGGTTTAATTTTCATAGCGCCGGAAGTCCCGCCCTCGGCCGCTGTTACCTACGAATGCATTTCCTAGAGCGGTAGGAACGCTCGAGCCGCTCTAGTTCCCCTCCTTGTTTATTAACGGATTTTAACGGAATAATAGAGTTGGAAGGCGGATTTCTAGGCCAACGGAGGCCTACCTGAAAGGTTGGCGGTCTAGCGACCCAAGGAAGCAGGCCGCGAATGGTAGGGAAGAGGCGGTCGGAGGAAGCGGACCGGTGACGCCTGGACCGGAGGCAGCGCGGCGGTGGCGGCGCAGCAACGATGGACCCGACCGGCCGCCCCAGAGAGTCTGGCTGAACGGCTGAGAGGAAGCAACGGCTGGAAACAGCAAGGCGGGGCGGCAACTAAGGGACCAGCCCAGCACAGAAAAACGACTAGTAAATCGGGCCCACACAGAAAAAAAAGATATATATCAACTAGTTGACAGGCCTAGCACAAAAAACACTGGCTAAGCACAGAAAAACCGACGAAATGATAGATAACTCAGCAGAGAAAAACTGGCTATTAAACCAGTTTATAAACCGACTAGTAGACCTGCCTAGTAGAGAAAAAAATCAGCCTAGCACAGAAAAATGACTAATAGATCAACTCAACACAAAAAAACTGGCTATTAAACCATCTCAGCACAAATAAACTGACTAGTAGACCGGTCTAGCACAGAAGAAAATGGCCCAGCCGAGAAAAACCAAATAACAAACTAGCTCAACACAGAGAGTTTAAACTAACTCAACAGAGAAAAACCAATTAGTAGACCAACTAATTGATAGATGACTTGGCACAGAAAAACTGACTAGTACACTGTCTAAGCAGAAATAAATCGACTAGTAGATCGATCTACTGCAGAAAAAATCAGCTCAACAGGGAAAAACTGACTAGTAGACCGGCTGGAGAGATTGGCTATTAAACCCTCAGCAGAGATAAACCAATTAGTAGCACAGAAAACACTGGCTCAGCACAGAAAAACTGGCTAATAGACTGACTCAACACAGAAAAATTGGCTATTAAACTGAGTCAGCAGAGATAAACCGACTAGTAGACCAGCCTAGCACAGAAAAAAATGGCTCAGGATAGAAAAACTGACTAGTAGACTGGGTCAACATGGAAAAACTGGCTATTGAACTGGCTCAGAACAGAAGGACATCAACACCCTATCAAGGTATACATTTATTAGGCAACTTCTCTTCCTCAGGCAAAATGGGCCAAAAAAGAGATTTATCTGACTCTGAAAAGTCAAAAATTGTAAAAAGTCATTCAGAGGGATGCAGCACTCTTGAAATTGCTAAGATATTGAGGCGTGATCACAGAACCATCAAACAAATAGTCAACAAGGTTGCAAGAAACGTGTTGAGAAAAAAAAGACGCACATTAACTGCCAAAGATTTGAAAGGAATCAAACGTGAAGCTACCAGGAACCTATTATCAAGTGCTGCCATATTCTAGAACTGTAACCTACCTGGAGTGCCCAGAAGTACAAGGGGTTCAGTGCTCAGAGACATGGCCAAGGTAAGGAAGGCTGGAACTCAACCACCACTGAAGAAAACACAGCAGCTGAAAGGGCAAGATTGGGCCAATAAATATCTGAAGACAGAGTTTTAAAAGGTTTAATGGACTGTTGAGATAATAGTGACTTTGGGTGGACCAGGTGGATGGGCCTGTGGCTAGATCAGTTACGAGCACAGAGCTCTACTTCAACTCAAGACGCCAGGAAGGTAGAGGTGGGGTATTGGTATGGGCTGGTGTAATTAAAGATGAGCTAGTTGGACCTTCTCAGATTGAAAATGGACTCAAAATCAACTCCCAAACTTACTCAAGTTTTATGATCTGTTGACAATCAACTTTTTGTGCAGCAGTAGCCACACTTTTCAGAGAGGTGTACTGTTTTCCTCCATCTCCTGTTTTAAATAGCGCCCACAAGTTCTCAATAGGGTTTAGGCTAGGTCAGTGTTGGCGAACCTTTTCGGCATTGAGTGCCAAAATGACAGCGCATGCACAGGGGGGACCACCAGAAACCAGAAGAGCAGTTCCCTGGTGCCCATGTGCATGTCGGGAAGCTTCCAGTTTCCTGGCGCTCCTCCATATTCAAAGACCAGCTGGCCGGCATGCATGCATGTGACGGAACCCAGAAGAGCAATGGGTGATGGCTGGCGTGCCTGGAGAGATGACTCTGAGTGTAACTTCCGGTATGCATGCCAAAGGTTCGCCATCACGGGGCTAGGTGGATGAAAGACTTAGGACTGTTACTAAAAAGAAGGATGGCTATATTGGTCACTGATTCTTTTTTTTTATGTCAGAAATATTCATTTGTACATTTTGGGTTTATTTTCACTTTTAACAGATGTAAATAAATGAGTGAGATGGGAAGATTTTCCTTTTTCATTTAGTTACATAATAATTCTGCACACTAACAGTTGCTCGATAATTGTGCGCATATAGATATTCTGATAAGAAATCTGAAACCTTTTACTTTTTGAAATATTCAGGTTTGAGGTTTGTTAACATTTAGGGTTGACCGAGAGCACTGTAGTTGTTCAATAATAAAATTAATCCTCAAAAATATAATCTGCCTAATAATTGTGTACGCAGTGCACCACCCCAGCATGGAAAAACCAGCTATTAAAGCGGTTTAGCAGAGAAGAACTAATTAGTAGATTGGGCACAGGAAAACCATCTATTAAATCAGTGAAAAAGCAACTAGTAGACACAGAAAAAACTGGCTCAGCGCAGAGACACACCAGCTATTAAACCAGCTCAGCAGAGGAAAACAAACTAGTACAGTGGTCCCCAACCTTTTTTGTACCAGGGACCAGTTACACGCAGAAACACTTTTTCAAGGACTGGCAAAATCAATTCTTCCCCAATTCTTCTTTACTATTTCTTTACTAAAAACATATTTTTATATATATTTTAATCACGATTATTCATTCCTTGCGGCCCGGTACAAAATGATCCACGGACTGGTACCGGTCCAGGGCCCAGTGGTTGGGGACCCCTGAACTAGTAGATTGGCTCAGCAGAAAAAAAAACCGACTAGTAAACTCACTCAGCACAGAAAACACTGGCTGGTAGAAATATTTAGAAGTATTTCTCATCACAGAAATACTGGCTCAACATAGAATGAGCAAAACTCCAAAGGAGCCACAGATGGGGGCAGCTAAGAAAGACTAGCTGAGCACAGAAAGGCAGTCAAAAAAAACAAGGCAGAAAGGATAGAGATAAGTAAGGAGCAAATTAAAGGCCCTGTCACACTGCCCAACGGATGCAAAACGGACACAACGGACGAGCAAAATGTTCCATCCGTTGTT